>JASGAT010373275.1:0-35955 GCA_030220025.1 Chelon auratus
GCAAGGTCCTCCTGCTCAGGCCAGCACATGTCCAGGCCCGTCTGAAGTTTGCCAATGGCCATCTGGATGATCCAGAGGAGGCATGGGAGAAGGTCATGTGGTCATGTGTTTGGAGGAAGAAGAAGCATGAGTACAATCCTATGAACACCATCCCAACTGTGAAGCATGGGGGTAGAAACATAATGCTTTGGGGGTAGTTTTCTGCAAAGGGGACAAGACGACTGCACCGTATCGAGGAGAGGATGGATGGGGCCATGTATTGTGAGATTTTGGGCAACAACCTCCTTCCCTCAGTAAGAGCATTGAAGATGGGTCGTGGCTGGGTCTTCCAGCATGACAATGACCTGAAACACACAGACATGGCAACTAAGGAGTGGCTCCGTAAGAAGCATTTCAAGGTCCTGGAGTGGCCTAGTCAGTCTCTCGACTTAAACCCAGTAGAAAATCTTTGGAGGGAGATGAAACTCAGTGTTGCCCAGCTACAGCCTCGAAACCTGAAAGATGTGGAGGAGATCTGTATGGAGGAGTGGGCCAAAGTCCCTACTGCAGTGTGTGCAAACCTGGTCAAGAACTATAGGAACTGTTTGATCTCTGTAATTGGATCTGTACTAAATATTAAGTTTTGTTTTTCTAGTGTATCAAATACTTATTTCATGCAATATAATGCAAATTAATTATTTAAAAATCATACAATGCTATTTTCTGGATTTTTGTTTTAGATTCTGTCTCTCACAGTTGAAGTTGAAGTGTACCTATGATGAAAATTACAGACCTCTCCATTCTTTATAAAACTTGCAAAATCAGCGGTGTATCAAATACTTATTTTCCCCACTTTATGTCACCCTTATTATCCGTGTCAGGAACTCCAAAGACAGAAAAAGATAGGAGAATTCACCATCTTAGAGTTTAAGAGGGACTGCATCAAGGTTATGTCAACTATCCTGCAGAAAGTGTAAGACAAGAGGCCCTTAAATACCCCACTGTGAGGCAGCTGGTCTGTTTGGACCAAAGATGTTCTCCGATCCAGAATGGTGCCAGGGAAAGCTAAGGACTCTCGTCCAGTGGTTTCTGCACGATAAGCAGCAGTTGTCAGGAGGTGTCTCAGTCGGTATGAGAGAATAGGGCAGTTAAAGAGTGATGTAAATAGCATCTAAAGAAGTGTTAGGTATCAGAAAGCGTATATTATTACTATGAATTTGCCTTGTTCTTATCTAGTACCTAGTGTGACTGGTAAATAAAGTCTTTGCATTTTTTCATTGAATTTTGCCTGTGCCTCTGTATTGTTTCTTGCGGATGATTTGATTACACTGCAGTTCTGTGACTTCTTATCCGTTGAGGCTAGAAATTACACCTTCCCCTCCTACTGATCCACTGAGACAAGGGTGGATGTATTCCTCCATCAACCTTTCCAGAGAAAATGCTACTCTGAGCTACGAGAATTTTGTAAGAAGCTTCTTCTCCTCTCACATGGCCAGGCAATAGTCGAGAGAGGCTTCTCAATAAACAAAGAAATTGAAGACTGAAATTGCCAGACAGAACCAAAGGGCAGCTGCGGAACACTTTGTGGAACATAAGAAGAAGAAAAAAATCTCTGTCTGACGTGGCAAAGGTTCTGCTGAATGATACCGATCAGCTCGCCACACAAGCTGAGGGAAAGGCTGGCACCCTGATGGCACAGCTCATTACCAAATCAAACACGTTAAGGAAGCGGTACAAAGAAAAAATGGTAGAACTGCAACAGGTGGAGGAGGAACTGAAGAAAGCCTGTAGCTCCATGCCATAGCTGGAAAGCGTTATGTTTTTCAAAATGAAACTTTTCTTACTGGACCAAAAAATCATGTTTTTATGTTAAAACTAATTTTTCCATTTGTGTTGATTGTGTTGTTGGTCTTAAATTTCATTTCAAGTGACATTAAAAAAGTCTTAAAAAGTCTCAAATTGAACTTGCATTAACGAACCCTGGCGCTTGTGTGAACAAATGAGTGAATCACCTCCAAATGTGAAGACCTATGCTGGGCATACATAAACTGTTGGCACTCGCAAGTGTATTTAATCTGGTCTGTTTTCAATAACAAAAATGATTACTACCATACAGGCAAAAGCAAATTAAAAAGTAAAATCTTGCATTCTCAAAAATATCAATACTGAAGGTAACACATTTGGTCTTTTAATCGGAAATCGGTGGAATTGGAGATGAAGTTATGACTCTATATGTAAAGGTGTTAGCATTTATTATTTTTTTTATTATTATTTATTTATCTGACCGTGCATATGGTATAGTTTTTTAAATTATCAGGTTTATGATGTTTAATGTTAATCCCTCTGTGAACCTGATTCTGATTCTGATTCCGAACTGTTTCATTTGCTTCTCAGATACACTTGAATTTCTTCACTTTTTCTGAAGCTGCACTAGTATTTGTAATCAACTTTCCAACTTCAGGTTTAGAGTTACTGTTTTCATTTTTTTCTTTGCTATCAAGGTGTCCTTCTGTTCTACCTCCTTTGCTCCAGTACATTATCTTTCACTGTTTCTCAACCCGTTTTTAAACTTGCTCTAGTTGTTGCACTGTGTAGGGACAGCTAATTTGTCTTCATCTAAGTTTGCTTCTCATGAGATATGAAGGGTTAGATGTATGCAATGCTTGTCGAGTGTCTGTCTGCAATTGAAGTTGATCAGATGGCATCTGTAGTTCATGGTGGAACCAGAAAATGCAGTTTAATGCTAAAGCTCTTTCTGAGTGCAACAAAACAAAATATTGTCACTTCAAGAGTCAGGCCATAATTGGCTTCGTGCTATGGTGGCCGAGAGAACCATCAGTGTGCCAATGCATTGCAAGTTGAGAAAACGTGCAAATACAGAAATGCTCTGCAAACGCAAAAATGTGCTGCAAATACAAAAATATGCTGCAAACGGACATGTTTTCAGAGGACCCTAAAAAGCGATGGACCTTGTTTGTACAAAACCCCGATCCTCACCTGAGGAAATCGAGACTCAAACCCAGAACCTTCTTGTTGTGAGGCATCAGTCCTAACCACCACACCACTGTGCTGCAATTTTGATCATATTAAATGCAAATAATACCTAGCTGCTTTTTCTGCAACTCCAGGACATCCCAGAAAAGTGGATTTCGAGGATTTCTTATATTCTGAGAGTCTTCCAGAAGAGAAGGGATGGCTGTGGCTCAGAAGGCAGAACTGCAAGGACTGTGAGGCTGTGAATACTTATGTACAGGTGATTTCTTAGTTTTTTTATATTTAATAAATTTGCAAAAATCTCCAAAAAAAAAAAAAAATGTTTTCACATTATCTTCACAGCTTCACAGACTTTCCAACAGCACACGGCAACACTAAATGTGTTCTCAGAAAGGCACCTCACCTCAATGACGTGCTTTGGTCTGGAACAGTGGTTCCCAACCTGTGGAACCCAGAGGTACGCAGAGTGACGTAGGGGGTACGCAAAAGAGTTGATTATAAACACTATAAACACACTCTGACCTCCTCGAGCTTTTATTTTGCTACTTCTGGCTCCCGGCATTTGAATTTGCATATTAGTTAAATATTTAGTTTCACCCAAAATATTTAGATTTAACATTTAGCTTTAGATTTAGATTTAACATTTAGATTTAAGATTTAGATTTAACATTTATATTTAACATTTATATTTATATTTAACATTTAGATTTAAGATTTAGATTTAGATTTAACATTTAACATTTAGCATTTAGATTTAAATATTTAAAATATCTCTAAGTTGACAAATATTGTTGTAAATGCAAAAAAGTGACTCTCACAAATTCACACCAGTTTTTTAAACATTGTTTGAAGCTAAATGTGACAAAATGTTGCTGTTATTTTCAGCATGAGCCGCTTTACAAACGGCACCCCATAGGTGAAAGATGGCAGAAAGGCAGCCTTTGGTCGGAAAGAAAGGTAAAGCCAATTCTGTGGCGTCGAAACAATTCGGTTTTGAGGAGTCTGACTCGGAACAAACAAAGATATTGTGCAAGATAGTCACGCAACAAAGGTTGCCAACTGTCCCTTGAAAAACGGAATCATCCCGTGTCTCATCACGGGACGCACTTTGTCCTGTATTACCGTGAAAATAAAAAATACTGTGTAAAATGTCAATGGATTTAAGGAATAACCAGGTGATTTATATGATCATTTACAGTAAATTTATTCCCAGGCCGTCTCCTGCTCTGTGACCAATGAGCTGACAGCGGAAATCCCGCTCTCCTCATTGGTCGAGGTACTGTTGCTTGCGAATCTTGTATTAAAAATAAATTGAAAAAAAAATTCTTCACGCTGTTGGTGTAAAAATAATCGTAGAAAATTTGTAATGATTTAAGCCCTGTGATAGACTGACAACCTGTCCAGAATGTACACTGCCTCTTGCCTAATGTCACTTGGGATAAACCCTGGCTCCCTGTGGCAGGACAAGTACTAATAGAATGTGATTTTGCAAGAGAAATGATTTCTTTGCTTATAGTTAGGGCTGTACTGAACCATCCCTTAGTTATGCTGCAATAGGCCTGGGCTGCTGGGGGATCATGCACTGAGCACATGTTCTCTACTCTTTTATTTCTTGCACCTTCAAGCTCCTATCCTCTAATTTCTTATTTTTGGCATCAAGTTCCTGTTTCCTGTTCAATTTCTTTTCTACTACTGCTCATGAAATTTTGGTACTACTGTATAGCGCGTTGGTTGAACACAGATTACGAGAAAGAGGGACCAAGCACTAAAAGATCCTCCTGTAACCATTAATGTGACTATTCATTCATTTTCTGTGACCGCTTGTCCTGTGAAGGGTCGCAGGGGGCTGGAGGCTATCCCAGCTGTCATCGGGCGAGAGGCGGGGTACACCCCGGACAGGTCTCCAGTCTATCACAGGGCTAACACAGAGACACAGACAACTATTCACACTCACATGCACACCTACAGCCAATTTAGAATCACCAATGAACCTAAGGAGCATGTCTTTGGACGGTGGAAGGAAGCCAGAGTACCCAGAGTAAACCCACGCAGACACAGGGAGAACATGTAAACTCCACACAGAAAGGCCTTGTTGGCCCATGGATTCGAACCCGGAACCTTCTTGCTGTGAGGCATCAGCCACCACGCCACTGTGCCTCCCGTAATCCTACATTAAAATGTAAATTTTTAATACTATGTCCAGAATCGCGTGATGACTGCATGCAAGATATTTTAGTAAACAGCTCAAATTCTGGACATTCTGTATGTACTTATTGAAAAAGAGATTATGAGTAATAAGGAAATTATACCTTTGCATAGCATTAGCTAATGGTTCGTCATAGTTTGGCTGAAAGCAAAAGCGGTTTGGTCTCTCTTGGTCACAACAACTGTATGAAATCGATTTTTAAATAACACATCAGTTTAAATTGTATCAAGTTATATATAATTAAGGTTTTGAGGTTGCTTGCAACTTGGCCATTCATTATCCTCTATCTTTCATGGGAATGTTTGTAGACTACTTACATTCATTCATTCATTTTCTGTAACCCTTATCCTCTGGAGGGTCGTGGGTATAATGAGGAACTGGTTAGAGGAGGACTCAAACGCACAACTCCAAACTCAGGTGGCAGAATGCAAGTCCAAAAAAGTAGGACACAGGAAAAAGTTATTAAGCACTCAAGGAAAATGGACACCATCGATGAAGCGGGGTGGTGGAGGAGGTTTTGAAGGGGGAACAGAGGACTCTCCTTAATAGGGTTCAGGCTGCTCACATGGAAAGTTGAATTCTCATCAACCAGAGGAGTTTCACAGCCACTGGATTAACCACCTTAGAGATGGGGAATGGACCAATAAAGCGGGGAGACAATTTACGGGAGTCCACGCATAGAGTAAGATCCTTGGTAGATAGCCAGAATCTGTGACCAATTTGATAGGTGGGAGCAGGAGTTCGCGGGCAGTCAGCAGTTGCCATATGCTTGACTCTCATCGTCTCCAGATGCGGCAGCACTGGCAAACCAAGGCCAAGGCATTTGGTACACCCGCTTCTCTTTCCACGTCTGGGATTAGAGGAGGTTGGTAGCCATAGACACAATGAAAGGAGGAAAAACCAGTAGCAGAGCACGTCTGTGTATTGTGAGAATACTCCACCCACGTAAACTGTTTGCTCCAAGAAGTTGAGTTCTGAGATACTAGGCAACGCAGACTGGTCTACAGCTCCTGATTCATACATTCCGTCTGAACATTGGACTAAGGATGATAACATAAAGAGAGGCTGACAGAGGCACAGAGAAGTGGGCAGAATGTCTTCCAACACTGGGAAATGAACTGGGGACCATGGTCTGACACCACTTTCCTAGGAAAACCATGTAGACAAAAGACATGGGACAGGACAAGCCCTGCAGTTTCCTTTGCAGAATCCTGTTTTGGCAGAGGAACAAAGTGCAGCATTTTAGAAAATCTGTCCACAACAGTGAGACTTTACTTTGGGCGCAAACTGGATAGGCTGCAACTTATTCTGCCACATAACTTTCCATGGAAGGCCACCCAAACCGTTGTCTGATTAAGAACAGAGTCTGATTCACTCCAGGGTGGCAGAAAATCTTGGAGGTATGTGGTCAATGAATTACCTGAAAACAGAGAGAGGGTGGAACAAACAACCGGTTTTGGGGACAACCGTCAGGGACCTGAATACTAGCAGTAACTTGCTTGACCTGATCCACAATTTCCCAAGTTCCTACCCCCACCATACAGGAAAGGGAACGGATATGTGAAGGACACTCTGGTGCAGAATCAAGGGCAAACAGGCAGGAGAGGGCTTGATATTTATAGAACCGGGACGATAGGACAAAGTAAAATTGATAAGGTTGAAAAAAGGGCCTACGGGCTTGGCACAGTCTTTGCTGACCTGAGGTATTCCAAATTTTACCAAGAAAAGATGTTCTGCACCCTCCAACCAGTGGCGCCATTCCTCCAGTGCCACCTCAATGGCCAACAATGTCCTATCACCCACATCATGGTTTCTTATTGAATATTCCCTTGAGATCTAAGTCACAAGGCGGGACTTAAACCAAGTCTGGGAAGTCTGAGTCAGTGGAACAGTTCTCTACAGAGAGAGGTGGTGAGGGATGCATTTGGAGATGCAGGTACCAGGTCTGAACACATATACCTGAAGCTAGTCACTTTCAATCGGATAGCCCAGATCAGATGTTAATACAAAATCCAACTACGTTGTGGTGTCAACTCTGCCGTAACAGATATGATTCTGAAATCTGAGGATTACACCAAATGTTGAACTATCTACAGTAACTAGATCATTTTGGCATCATTGTTAAAGAACACTAATCTGAAAAATACTTTCAGGGCTGATAGCATTTTTTAGAAATATTGGTAGTACTGTCAAATCTCATAAAGACATTACTGGAATTCATAATTCTTAAGTTTCTACTTAATCTAAAAACAAACAGAACAAATGTAAATTTCAAGTTAATCAACTTGTGTAGGTTTATTTTCAGGCTACTTTTGAATTTATTGCCTTTTTTGTCTTTAGACTTCACATGAGGCTGAGTCTGATATTAGTCTTTCAGGTACAGCGGCTGGTTGCTTAGACTTGAGGACTTGAGTTGTTAAATAATATCTGATATTAATTTTTTCTTTAAATGCTGTCATAAGCTTGTCTTTTACATTTCTTTCTTTCTTTCTTTCTTTCTTTCTTTCTTTCTTTCTTTCTTTCAGTGTTCATAGCTTTCCATAGTACTATGGATTTAGACTTGGTCAGCTCATCTATCTGTTGCCCAACTTAAATGAAAAAAATATGATGTATACCCCAAAACAAAAACAAGAAAACAAACAAAACATTTAGTAAGATCCAAAAGTAAATTCAAATGACATTTCTCTGAATTTAAGGTTCAAGAATCAACACCTAAAATGCTCTTTATTTGGTTTCAGGTATGCTGGAATATGTTGAAGAGAAAGGGAAAAGGCAGAGTACAGACAGTTGAGATAGAACAGTCAGCAGTCACACAGAGACCAGGTTATTTGGTAGAAATCAGAAATCTGAAAATGCTGCTTTCACTTTTAGTGCGTCTAAATAAAATCCTTCAATTCTATCTGCATTCACTTTATTTTGAAAAGTAAAATTTGACCCACTATTTTACTCTAAGATTATGTTTGTTCAGACATTCACATGCAATGTGTTATCAGAATAACAACAAAAAAGGGTGAATAAATGCAATTCAGTGGGATTTTGCTCTTACAGTTTCTATAGCAAAGTGGCAGTGTTGTGCCTTCATAACACAATGACTTACAACGTGGCTAAATAAATAAATAATATGAAAGGTTCAGTGAACAAAACAAATCCCCAAATGCACATTTTCCCCTTACCTTTGTGATATTTAGATATTTTGGCAGTACAGGCAAAGGTTGGGAAACAATTGTTTCCAAAGTAGTTTTGAAAGCTTTAAAACAAGTCTTGACATATGTGACCACAAGTTGTACTTACATGATAAAATACAAAAATGTTGCATAACAGAAGTACAAGCACTTATGCATTAAAGTAAGTAAAACAGAAATATCTGTTTGATGAATACCTAACTATTGGTCATACCAGGCCAAATACGACTGTAGCTGTGAAGGATTTAATGACTCCCTAATTAATTTTCAATAATGGTAATAAATCTCAAGATTAACACTGAAAAAAATGTATAATCAAAAAGTCAGAAATCTGTCAAAGTTATAGCTTGGTCTCTGTTTCCAGCTGCATCTTATCTGCATTCAGTCCATTACTTACAAACCTTTTCATTTTGGCCAAAGACCAGGATCTCACAATAATTTAAAGCTTTAGGTTTGCAATTGGCTACAATACACCAGTGAGAAGTGAAGCACTTAGAATCATTAAAGCATTGTGTCTCATTGGTATTAGCATCCGTTTTCTACTTTCCTACTTTTTTTTCTTTTTCTTCTAGCAGCTGGGTCTTCTGGTCAGAATGTGAGTTTGGCTTTAAAATCTTTTCAGCTTTAAAATGTAAAACTCACCCCACTAGCTCAAAGACCATCAAAAGTAATCCTAATAAATATTTTTACATCATTCTTACCCAAACAAGGAAAACAGCTGAACATACCATGACCAATGTTGTCAAATCTAATAATAGTAATATTAATAATAATGCAAAAAGATGCATAAACATTCATTATGGCAACATTTTCTGTGCACAATATGAAGAACAAAGGACTGAACAGAGGCTGAGGAATGAAATGTTACAAACAGAATCAACAAATATTTTCCATTTCTAAAACTAGTTTAACCACTACACATTTAACACTACAAAAACGAAGACTTATGAGGTCTTCCATATCAAATTCACTTTTTGGTATTGCATTGATGCTTAACAGAGGAATAAGTCAATGTTGTAATGCTGTTCTGCTTTGAGGAAGCCTTTAACTCTCATAAGAAGTTAAGGAAAACGTTGAGGATTATACACTGATCAGGCATAACATTATAAACATGTTCCTAATATTGTCTAGGTCTCTCTTGTGAATCCAAAGCAGTGGTGTGGTGCCTGTGTCAGCCTGTATTCTGCTGGGGATGGCTGCTGACATCAAGTAGTGTCATTGCTATGGGGTGGGTGTGTCTGGTCAAGGTGGGTGGTAAATGTCTAACATCCACATGAATGCCAGGTTCAAAACTTTCCCACCAGAACATTGTGTTGTCACAAAATGGTCAATGTTATTTACATCTCCTGTCAGTGGTTTTAATGTTGTGGCTGATCAGTGTTAAAGCTTGAGGCATACCAATACAATTTTTACTCTAGTATGTAATCAAAGTCATGCAGAAGTGTTCTGCTTGTTGATGACAGTGATTTTACAATGTAAAATGAAACTTTAGTAGTTACAGTTACAAGAGTAAAAGCAAATTAATTTTAAGTAAACAATAAATGTAGTAAATCATTGTTAGTTGTATGGTTCAATATTCTTTGGTAAGTAAAAAAGAAAAAACACACACAAAAAACAACAACTAATTTTGCAATTCCCCAATGTTCCCTCAACGTTCACCAACTGTTCATTATTAACACACATGTATTTTCAATTTGAGCAGAAAAATGCATGTTTGCTATGGTTGGTATGAGAAAGTGTAAATGTAAGGACTACGCGTGTGGACTATGCGTGTTAAAAAATATTATTTGGTTACATTTTTTTTTTTATGGTAGCTATGTATTTGGCAAAATTCAAAGCCTAATTTAAAGAAAAATAAAGCAAGTATTATTTATAATATTGACATAAAACTTCTATCAAAATATCTGACATCTTTATTTGGTCACTCTTTAAAAGTTATTTTCAAGAGAGCTGTTGAATGAATGAAATAAAGAGTTTCATACTAATGGAATACACCTGGGATACACTCAGAATGTTTTCCAAATTAAAAAACATTAAAGATATTCATGAGAACTCAAAATTAATTTTGGTTTGGGTTTAGTTAAAGCATTTTACACACAGGCAACCCCTTTCATCCAGGAACTGAACAAAACTGAATGTAAGTGTATATCTCTAAATTTGAGAGGAACAAAACAAATGTTTACATCTTTGGGTATCATTCACCTTGGTTTTCTCAAAAGAATTTTCAGGCAGACACGGTGAAACATGAACCTTGTGCATGCATTTCTGGCAAGTATCACATTAAACTTCTTTAGCCATCAATGCAATGCCACTGAGGTCCCAGGCTGACTTTTTGGCATCTGGACAATAAACATGGCACCACGGCTTCAATCATTTTTTGGCTTAGCTTCAGTATTCCATCAGGTTTGTGCAGCTCCAACAACCGTCCTGCTTTCTTTGATGGACTAGAAAATAGAGTGCTTGGCTTAAAAGTTTCACAATGAATTCTTCAAGAGGCCATATTTCCTATGACCAACATCCTCTGCACACATGTCTTTGGAGATGGACAAGTGGACATTTAAAAACCATGGATAACCGTACGGTGGGGCAACAACAATCAGAGAAGCAACACTACATGGCATCCTTTATAGTAATATCTTCTGATGGCACAGCATTCCAATAAACCTGGCCATGTTGACGGAAACAAAAGGCGTCCTGGTTTGAACTGAAGCTTGTTAAGGCTAATGCCAATTTCTGGGACTGGAAGGTTTAGGCTTGCAACAGTAAAACTCAGACTCCACTGCTCCCCATGGTATTCTTCTTGGTATTCTTCTTGTTGAGCATTCTCTGGACTGGCCTAGTTGTCACCTGGCACGGAACACTGTGACTGGCACTCATCAAGTAGTTACTGAGGTGAAAGAGTTCTCTGGTTGAGGTAGGTTAGATAAAAAATCATCATCATGCTAGCATTGGTCCCAGGTATGGCCCAGGCATTCTTGCCAGACAGAAGTAGCTTTTTTTTTTGAAGATAAGCAGCTTTTTGGTAAGAAGAAGCACATTAAATAATTCTATATTCTGTTTAGGTGGTTCCTCTAAATCTCACCTTCACAAGGTATTTGCAAAGGCCGCTATGTAACTGAGGCAAAATCAAGAGTTCAATCAAAACAGATCAAATGGAACGTTTCATGTAAGAATATTTGGCTTCAGTTGGTGTTTTAAAACCATAGTGCACATTCTCACGTGCCAGTTTAGTAGATCTGATGGAGAGAACATTTTGGTTATGTAACACATATCTTTTGGAAAAATGGCTTGGCACACACTAGAAGAGTAAGGATAGGACATAAACGAGTCACAATGTTTTTGAAGGTTTGTTCTGCATACATGTGCATTTGCACAGGCAATAAAGGTTATAAGCTTTGGTTTGAGGTAGGGTTTAGGGTGGGCCTAAGGTGGCGAAGGACCATCCTAGTCTAGAGTGTCTCCGTGCCAGGCAAATTTGATGAATGTTGCTCAATAATAACCTGGCATTGCGCTGGACGGATTACCTGCTGACAGGAGAAACACAAGAGAGAAGAAGGACAAGTCATACATCAGTAGAATGAGATTATTTATGTCCACTACCTCACCAATAGATTTACTTACTTGAGAAGTAGTATCATCATTAGTGTCATCAGTAGTAGTATCATTCAACAACCATTGGAAATTACCAATTGGAAATTTCGTTCGACTCTTCTCCTTTATTCAATTTTTTTTTTTTTTGTTGATTTAGCCAGCCTTTTAAGTTTTTTTCTCAAGATGTTTAGAAATCATATTTTTGAATAATTATTTGATTAAAAGGTCAATACATTAAAAGTCGTTTAAATGTCATTAAATTTTAATATTATTATGACCATGGACCACACCATAGATTGGTAATCAGGAGTCAGAAACGCTGAGGCAAGCACACAGGACATTTATAAACAGAGTGGTTCATAAAGTACAGACTTGTCCACTTAGTAGTTTTGACAAGATTTGACAAATTTGACTCTGAAGTCCAAACTCTGGAGGACAGGACAGCAGTACAGTTATTAGGTAATTTGACAGAGCAGTGCACTTGGTAACACCTGCAAAATGCATTTTGAGATATCTGGCTGTCTCAAGTGAAGGCTGTCAATGTGACTGAGTAACCAACAGATCAAGCAGACAGCTTTTACTTCCCATGTGATGCATGCATTAAAAATTTAAAAAAGCTTAATTATCATTGGATATCATATGATTAAACAATGTTAAATATTTGAACAGCTTTAGTTAAACACAGTCCATATCGACATTGAATCAGCATCTGAAACCACCAGTGAAGACATTTAGTTTTAATATCACAGCCAATCAAGAGGCAATAAAAAGAAAAAAAAAAAGGTACTCATCACTGGGATCTAAAGCTGTGTATGCCTGTTACTACCGCAAACATGCAATTTAGTTTCACTGATTTATGCAAATTCATTATTTATTATTTAATCCAGTATAAACTTAGTGTTAATTAGCAAGCCTGGTGATTATGATGAATCAGTAATTTTAACTGATGGAAAGATGTCAGCGGAGTGACTCAGCAGATCTGCGACTGTGTTGGATGATATGCATGAGACTGTTTTCCATTGGAGGGATGAATGCTAACCTCTACTTGATCATTTGGGCACACTGAAGTTCTAGAGAACCTTTACTTTATCATTCATTAACTTATTGTACTTGGTTTTTAACAAAGTACTTTGTTTGACTAAGACACTAAGACACCTTTTCAAAAATGTTATGTAATTGTACTTAAAGAAAGAAATGGTACAATAATTTCAAACAAACTGTGACTACCTGAGAAGCTGACTCTACTCTGGGGTGGCTGCCTCCATCTTTAGGGTTGCCGTTGTGTCTTGTGGTGATCCTCTGTACATACCAGCTGTCCTCTGTTCCTTTACTGCAAAACAGGCTGCAAACATGTTCCAGAATTTAACACAAATATTGTTTAACTTTACCTCAACAATTCCTGAAGTCACATGGTCCATCTATACAGCAGTAAATATGATGGTGTTCATATTATAATGCATTGTTATAATTTATAGCTTTTTTATTGCAAAGATAACAAAAAGAGAAAAGAATAAAGCATGTGAACTGGCACATACCTGCGACGGTATCCACACAAGAAGAGAATGCAGAAGATGATGCAGGCAGTGCCAATATGAATGCCAATGATGATGCTGCCCAGTGATGCCTCTCCAGCTCTGCACTTGCAGAGACTGTCTTCTCCTGAGAAAAACACAAACATATAAACATACAGAAAAAGATAACAAAGCACTGATGAGAAACATTCTCATTATGGGGGAAAAACTCAGATATGATATACTATCATTTCAAGTATTGGTTCTAGTATTTTACATATTGTTGATACAATTCGAGGCAAATATCAGACATGCCATATAAATAATATCAATGGCAGTTACTGTCTGGTGGTCCTTTGTCTGGATATTTGCTGGCAGCTGTTTTAGTGTGAGAGCAAGCAAAACGATTGTAAAAAATATATATATTCATCCTGATTCGATAGCTACCTTTACATGGGCACTAGTATTCCACCAATGATTGGAATAATACTTTATGTAATAACCTCAATTGGACTGGCCTGATCCAGGCCAACCATGAGGAATTCATGTTCAGACATGATTCTTAATTTTCAATTTTCTATAATAATATTGATTTTTGTATTCCAATGATCTCTGATATCTGCTGTGAAAATATCGAAAATAAACTATATTCCTAGGTATGCTTTTCCAAAACTACAGGCCATTTAACTTGAAGATAACGTCTAATATGAAACATGTTTTCAATCATAATGATTAAAAGGTGTGTTAAAGAAGTAAATGAACATAACACATGTTTGGGTAATGCCAAATTATTCATTAAAATCCGAGCTTCCAAGTTATTGTGCGTACAGCTGTACTCAGAGTACAGGCTGAACAGGCTGTGCCCGTACTCACCAGTGGCTTGGTCACTCATGCCTTCCCCAGCAAGTGACACCAGTCTCTTCGAGCAGTCACTCTCGCCATTTCCATTGTAGGCCACCAGTTTTATTTCGTACACTGCTCCTTGATCTGAAACAGAGGGATCCACACTGTCAGTAGGTGTGTTTAGTGTGTTTGGTGTAATAACACTAGTGAATGTCCGCTAAGAAGGTTTGTGCTTTGCAAGACCTGTAGACTACTCTGACTTATTGTATTGGAGATGCTAAGACAAGGGAGAAAAGAAAACTAGATTTATGGAATTATTACAATAATCCGCTCATTATTAACAGTTTATTTCCATAATACATGCACTTCTTAGGTATGTGGACTAGGTTAAGACTGTGACAATGAAATGTCAAATGCCGTTTTCCTTTTCACTATCAAATTATATTTTTTTTAATGTTCATTTATCATTTAGCACTTGCTCGTATTGCTGTTTGCAAGTTGTTTTTACACTGTTACACATTCAGCTGAGCTCCTGCTCTCTGATGACTGTTTGTGTGTGTGTTCATGTGTGTGTTTACATGTCTGTACCACCATCTCATTGATGACACCTAGTGGGTCAACCTGATATTACAGTAAATCAACAATTTCTTTTCTGATGGTTACACAACATGTTAACTGATTAACAATCAGCCTTTAACATCCCGTGTTCATCCTGTTTAATGTGCAAGGGAAAAGGAGGAGGTTTCAGATAAGTACATATACACTGTATGCTGGTGCAACAAAGGAGACCAACTAACAGACACAAAAATATACAGAAGTGCTATGGCTATCTTTGTGAGTACATTCACATGGTGCATTCTTTTGCCCCTTGAGGGTTATCACAACATGCTTGACCCCAACCCTTAACCTAATTATAGCCTTAACCCTAAAACCAAGTCATTGAAGAGCTGTGAGAAAGTTAGAGAATGTCCAAAATGTTCTCACTATGATGATGATGAAAACTTCTAATAATAAACAGGAGTGTGTACTTGTACAAAGAGCATGTAGAACAATACAAATACTTACCCAAGTTAGAGATGGTGTGGGCATTGATGTGACAGGACAACTGAACTGGCCCATGATAAACAGAATGGGGTACCCTTCTGTAGGAGAGCTTAAAGCCCTCAGCTTTTCCAGCTTTACTGGGAAGCTCCCAGAGGACCTGCACAGCGCTGGAGTTCAACACTTTTGTGAAGTATGTGGGTGGAGTTGGTACTAGATGGAGCAGAAACAACAACAACAACAACAAAATAAATAAAAAATGAGAGTGATAACAAATAATGCTAATCAACAATAACAAAATTATTTTAAAAAACTGTCTATTTTTGCAACTGATGGATGGCATTTTCAAAATTATTGCAAAGTAGTTTTGGATTTCATTAATGAACACCGTAAATTAAATAAATACTTTCTGAGATGATGTAAACATTTATAAACACTATTTTCACTGTTGACTCTCTCTTCTTTGTTTGAATAATGATCAGTACATTTCACTTTCATATCAAATATGAATAAAAATGAACCTGGAGACAAGATCATGGCCCCCCCCCCACAGGTTTCATGAGTGTCGTATGTTCTTACCACCCCCTAGTGTTGTGGCAACCACAGTGCGGGACTGCTGACTGGCTCCTAATGGGGAGTAGGCCTTCAGGTAGAGGGAGTAGGTTGTGGCTGGTTCCAGGTTGGTCACATCATGCTGAAAGGTGCCCTTACTTATGGCTTCCTGTAACTCCAGGTTGTCAGGCTCTAAATCACAAACACATATTTAGATGAATAAAACTAAAAAGCCTTGTTTCTGTTGTAGCCTCACACTCATAATGTGTGTGGTGTGTCCAGATATTTTTGTAAGGACCAATTTGAGATTTAGACCAGGTCTTGTCTTCACAACTACTGTAAGACAATTAACTCACCTCCTATTTTACGGATGTGCAGGACATATCCGATGATGCCGTCTGTGATGTTGGCGGTTGGCTCGCTCCATGTGATCTGCAAGGTGCTGGCGGACATCACTGTGGCTGTGAGCCCATGAGGGGCAGTAGGCAGGTCTTTAGCCTGGGCCACGGCCAGACGGGCACTTGCCTGGTTGGTGCCAGCGCTGTTCTCAGCAATGCACTGGTAGATAGCCTCATCGTCGAAGCCTATGCGGGTCAGAGCCAGAGTGCTGCATAGATAACACACACAGCGGCATTAGTTCACAGCTGCTCAAAGGTTAATCATTTCACTGCAGTGTTAAAAATATTTTTCACAAAGATAGACGGACACATACATACACTGTCATCCTGCCGTTAAGCAGGTATACATCCAGCCCTACTGCTCCTACACTACATCTTTCAATGCTACTGTTACTACTACTACCTACTACCACAGTTATACTACTTCCATCTACAATGGCCAGTGATGGACTTATGGATGGATTTATTAACACAAAAAATACTGCAGTTAAACAATCCTGTACAGAGAAATTAGCTGGATACTGAGAAATCTTTCAACCACATCATATGCCCTATAGCTTAGCTGCACAACACAGCATTTACAATTAAAATGTTACAACAAGTGTAGAACATATCTGAAACATGAATACAGTTGTGCAAGTAGTGCAAGTTACACAGCTATATGTACAGTGTACTATGTATGAGAAATAAGGTAATGTAACTGTTTAAATATAAAGATGTCACCATTCATACAGCAGAGACACTACTGACAAGTAAGCTGGTTGAAATTATATGATATCTCCTTATTCAGTGACAGATTACATGTCATCAAGACGTCCATACATCAACTATAACATGAACTATTCCTTTGTAAACATTTTACAAACATTTTTATTGTCTATGTTGGAGAGACTAAATTCATCACTAAATGATTAATGATTAAATGTTTAAACATTTACCTCACAGTACATCACTGCCACCACGTACCTGTTGTTATTGGTTAACTTGATGTTTTGTCCAGGCATCAAGACTTTGCCATTCTTCAGCCAGATGAGGTGAGGCTCCGGGACACCCTGCGCCACACAGGTGAATACAGCACTGCCCCCTGCTGGTCTGGACACAGACTGCGGCCACTGCAGGAACTCAGGAGGAGCTGAGGGAGAACAGAAAGGGAAATGAGACGAAGTACCTAGAGCAAAATAATTTGCTGTCTAAACCACGTGAATCCCTGAGATGCGCATCATATACTCCATATCATGCACGTAATGCACAGAATTGAATTACTGTGGTGTAAAGGCGTTAGGTGGTGTTTAACCATGTATGTGCAGAGACGTGATCAGAAGTAATTTAATATATGACCAGTTAACACAGTTATTTTTCAGAGGGATCATAACAGCAACTCAAACCACAGATACTTAGCTGAACAAAAACTTAGCCCAGGCTGTGAGGCTGCCTTAAAGTGATTTTTATTTGCATCGTATTTTTGTAGTTTCAACTATGTCAATACAATGACCATTATCAGTGACATCTGACTTATGTCTAATGTTAATCTACACTGAATCTGAAGGGGAATGGAAAACAAGACTATGAAGCTGCAAACCAAGGTCAAACCATCAAAGAAACCCAAAAGTCAGAATTTTATGCAAACTGCTACAGCAAAAAAGGGAGGTCTGGCTGCTACAGATTCTTTTTGACTTCTTCTTCTTCTAATAATGATTAATCTTATTCTGCGTAGCTAAAGTGTCTGCCCAGGACAAACTGCAAGAGTGAAAGGCATCAAACCTGGTAACTTGGTAGAAGTCCTAGCACGTCACTTTGCCAAGGTGTCAATACACATGCCTGCAGCTAGGTGGCGCGATAGTAAGCCAATTTACGTTTTGCTTCATATCTTGCGAACTGTGTGCTCTAGAAACAAAATTCTTTCTCCCTCTGATTCCCTACATAGCCCTGGTTCTAATGGTCTAGGACACTTTGAAAAAAATTGTACCTCAAAGCAAAATCCACTCCTCCTAGTCCGTTCATCCAGTTCTCACCAAACTTGGCATGTATCATTTATGGACACAGATAGTAAAAAGTTCTCAAAAGAACTTTAGCAGGGTTATTAATTACAAAGTTAATGGCTAATTAATTTTTACGGCATGGCGCAGTATAACTTCAAAGCTCATATTTTGTGAAGTATATACCCAAACTTAATCAAACTTCAGATCATTGATAATAATATGATTCTGTACAAGCACCCCTACTTTTGTGACCCTTGGTCTCTATGGGGCGCTACAAAGGCAACACTTCAATATCTCAAAAACTGCAATAGCTAACTTCATGAAATTTGGCATACACAATCTGTAAAATATTGTGTAGACGTATCCAAAAAAGGTTCAAAAAAGGCAATTTTTTTTTTAAAAAAAGGGTCGTTAGAGCACCATTCATAGGGAATACAGAATTAAACAAATCTTCACTCATCTGAGTCAAAACTCCCCTTGAAAGGAAAAAGAAGAAAGTTATAATGGCAGCCTGCAGGTGCGTGGAGCTGTGGGGCTTGTTAGCCAGGCCTAGTGTTGATATATTTCTTTCATTCATTTGGCATAACCACATGGTCCAATCCTTATCCACTATTTATACTTCAAGAATGATTTACATTTGCTTTGGTATTCAAATCAATTCTGCTAAGTTTGCTTTACACCCAGACTCGACCTCATTGGTTGTCCTGTGTTCGTCCCTAAATTATCCTTGTTGTTGCTGATATGCTTATACAGGAAAATGTATAAAGTGTATTTAATCCATCAGTCTGCAAAATGGCTGACCATGCTTTGTGTCTCGTTTGTGACACCCTGGTTGCCCTCACCCCTTTGCTGGGGAGGCCGTGCATCTTTCAGTCCTACTAAATTAACTCTGAGGCCACACCTTCTTTCCCCTCCCTGTCTGCCTGCTGTGACCATCTCCTCCCTCCCTCAGCCATTTTCAGACATATGCCTGTAATCCTCCTGTCAAGGTCGGAGGTCAGAGGTTGCAGGTCATTCTTCAACCCCCTTCCCTTTGACTGAGCTCCCCTCCACCTGCATCATGCATTGACCAGCCAGTTTCCCCTCCCCTTTTTGGCCCTCCATATGTTATCGTCTTTGTCCCTTCATTGTTACCACTTCGTTGCCATTGTGAGTGTGGACAGACTGTGTGAAATGTCAGACCCCAGCTCATCTCACAAGTAAAAGTCACAGTCAACATTAATCCTCTCTCAGCCTGTACTTGACTACAGGCGCATAATTAAAACATTCATCTTTACTAACAGTCATGTTGGGACCATGGGAAATCTGCAGATGAAGAATTTCATAATGTGATGTTGAAGGCAATTGTTACTGTAAAATGCCTTTACTTGCCATTGACAGTCATACTTATTTTACGGTCACTTCCTACAAAGGTACTGCATACCACCTAGTATACTCCCTGATCTGCAGGAAGAAACCCTAGCTCCTCTATTGTTCTCTCTTCTCCCTCTCATCGCACGCTCTTTACCCTCCAATGATCCACAAGAGTGGTTCTCTCCAGATGTCTTTGGAACTATTTGGCACTAACACAAGAGCTGTGTTCTTGTGTTGCCAGGTTCTACTGTGAACATATAGTTAACTGTGGCAATTGCCATCAAGCTAGCTAAGAGTAAACAAGTTATTCAGACAGTAGCCACAATGTCACCAGTTACTATCAACAACACATGTGTTGTATTCTTTTGAAGACCGATGGTTTGCAAGAGGAGTAAATGAAGTCATCTATGTAAAATTGGAAAATCCTTCTCTGAGTAGCATCTCTGCCCCATAGGTTACACCCTAAAGCTGGTTTGAATGGGGGCTACTCCAATGAAAGCATATATACCTTTGCACTGATGTATCGTCACTGTTCCATAATCATGCACTAAAATGCTAGGTGGTTTCTTTGTGCACTTCGTACAATAGTGATGGCTCATTATGAAGATGAAGTTAATAAATGTGGATCAGCTGTAACTATCACTGAGATCATTGCAGCACAGAAATCAGAGGATACATCGGTGTAGATGGTGTGTAAAAGGCTGAACAAAAGGCCAGGCATGTGAACGAGGAAACGCTTTTCGGACATTTCTGGAGAGGTGCACGTCTAGTTACACGACTATTAATCAAGCTTCATTCACATCTTGAGCCTGGAAAGTTTCTGGCCATTATCTGGCAACTCAAACATAAGCCCCACAGTCATGACACCATATTTATCCATTGGAACTTCAAGTTGTAGTAGTTTTATAATAGATGATCAGACTAAAAGAAAAGTTAAAGCGAAGACAGAGCAAAGATTGTTCAATCTAAAAACACATTAGGACTGAATGCAAGTAAGTTGGATTTTTAAAATGCCTACTGTGGTATAAAGTAATACGTTCAACATTACACACCTTTAGAGCTCAGTAGAAATCATTTTGTGTTACCAGATAGCCGAAACCTCAAGCTCTTTGTCTTTTCTCATGTCCCAAAAGAGAACAATTGGATCAATAAATCAATGAATATATTAAAATTCAGTCCCTTCCCCCTACTCTACACAAGAGGTAATGCCAATCACTGTCAAAGAGTAATTGATGTAAATATAGAGTAGTATAGATAGAACGTAAGTATTGATAGGCCAGATTAAAGAGTTAGCCATAAGACATGCTAGATGCATAAACGCAAAGCTTTATCCATCCAAGATGTTGTAACAATCTGATATACATAGATATGATAGCACAGGAATGTATTTCTAGAAAAACTGGTGTTGATGGAGCTCTACTGGACCAGTGGAGAACTAAATCCTTTAAAAAAACAAACAAACACAAAATTAGTGTCTGTTTGGCCTCACCTTGAACCACCAGGCGCCCAAGTGCAGTACGCCTCATCCTGGTGCCGGGACGATTGGCAGCACACACGTACACACCAGAGTGCTGCAGGGAAACATCTGAGATCATCAGATTCCCTGTCCCTAGAACCTGGATACCCTCCACCCCAATGGAGCGTCCATCTGATAGACAAGAAAGAAAGAAAGAAAGAAAGAAAGAAAGAAAGAAAGAAAAGTTTAATCAACCAATCAATACACTTGGCATTTGTGTCGTGCATCATCCAACCACATGTTTGCAAAGTACAGGTGTGAACACTCATTTTGCACAACAATTTTACATCTTGCTTTAAGCACATGGGAGTACTTGAAATCACCAGAAAAAAAAGGTCTCTTGTACTTTTGATGATGAACAGCCAGAAAAGATAAAATCTATATTGTCTATTCATCAGAGTGAGTCTTCTAATGTCTATTGTCCTTATAGCTGTTAGGGTTAGGGTTAGGGGTTATCTGACTAAACTAATAAATAAAAGTATACAAGAATTAATTAATCAGCTAATAAATGAAATGACTGAATATGTGTAAAAATAGCATTCATGTAATTTGCAATTTGTCATGTGTTCATGTTGATGTGCGTGCTCAGCCATGCGATATGGTAGTTCCTCAATTGTGAGTGGGCCCTCACTCATATTTATTACCATAGTGGAGCTTTGCTGTGCAGTGACATCGCTATATGTTAATGGTTGATACCGGGTTTTGTGCCTGTCCCTAAGATAACTAGCATTATGGGTGGTAATTAATTTATAAATCACTGTCTAACTGAGTCTGTTAGTGAAAGAGATGTCACTGCTCATTACACGTTCCAGCACTTAGAATGATCTGAAGTTACCTAGCCTGCTCCAGGAAACAATAGGCTTTGGGTTTCCTGTGGCGATGCACTCTAAGATGGCAGTCTCATGGACAGTGATGGTTAGATTTTGGGGTCCTGAAAGGATAACTGGCTCCTTGTAGGTTCGGGGAGTTCCATCTGGAAGGGTGAAAGAACATAAAAAGTAGGTGAAATGACAACATACACTGGCACAAAGACTATAAACGCATGTATAGTGCAGTATCCATGTAAATAAATTTGACAGTTTTCTTCTTTTTAATAAATGTATAATTAATATATATTTGCTTCACAAAACTGTCACCAAAGCAAAAGGTGGCTACTGCGATCAATTGGATTTTATTTTTCACATTTAAACAACCATGTTTTATGGGACCGGTTGCAATAGCTAGATAAAATAAACCCATTTATAGTGTATGGTATTAACCAAGCTTAAGAAGACAACTTTAGAGCAAGGCAGCAAGCCCTGATGGTGTCAGGCAGAGAGTACCCAAAGACTGCGGTCTCCAACAATATGAAACAAAAGGTCCTCATTCTATGAAAGACATCCTGCCTTTTCCCCATTCCAAATACACCACAGCCCCGTGTTTCGAGCAACAACAGACCCATTGTATATTTTTACACATCCCATTTTGTTATTTTTATTTTACCCATACTAAATCAATCAATAAAATAACATGAGTCTAAATAACATTTCTCTCAACAGTTTACTTCATAAAAGTATTCTGTGTGCTACACAACTGTCCACTTACCTGTAACATTAAGTGTGGCGTCTTGACTGTAGCGAGTGTTGGCAATGTTTGTGGCAACACAGCGGAAAACGCCTGCATCTGCCTGCCTTACCCCTGTCACTTGGAGGATTCCCATTGGTAAGAGAGTGTACCTGAACAGAAATTTAATGTCAAATGGCAGGTGAGGCACTGAAAGCTGTTGCCATTATTATAAAACTATTAATATGTCCACAATAAGCCATTAACATTCTGAACTTTGTAGTTAAAAATACAAAAAGACTCAAGCACAAATTTTGAATAATTTTTCCTTTAACTGCATTTAATTTATCCATATCATTTACCACTAAATATGTATGACAACTAGATGTGAACTATAGTTATCTATACAAAATGTATAGATAAGAGTTGAAGAGTGATAAAAACATGTAATCTGTAAATTTAGATGGGCAAATCTGATAGCAATCTTGAGGGACAAATAAAGGCTTTCTTATTCTTGTTAATATTCAAAAAATTCAATTCCTACAACTACATATTGTACATATATAGTGTGTATAGTGTTACCTGCTGTCAGTGTTGTTGAGCAGTACTCTGTTTCTCTCCCAGGTGATTTTGGCCTCAGGCACTCCATTGATTTGACACTGGAAGCGAGCAACACCTCCCTCATACACAGACATGGACACTGGGTGGGTGTGGAACTTAGGAAGTGCTGGAGTAAACCACACAAAGACAACACTTTTAATGAGGGAAATTCTCATTGATATTAACGTTATTTTTGAATGCTCAACATCTTGAACTGATAATAAAATCAAGCCATTGCAAGTGTTGAGCAAGAAACAGTTGCCATCCTTTCCCTGCTCTGTTGTATTCAGACATACTGCTGTGCTGTACTTACGCTCCTCAGTTTTGTCTAAGAACCATTTATAGTAAATGGGTTACCAGGCAAGTATTGCAAGTTGGAAGAGGGTCGATTTGTTTGTCAATGAGAAACATTTTGTTAAATGTCTTTTAGACAGATACATGAATGAATATACCTGACTTAATTAGTCTTTGTTACATCTATTACATCTATTTCTATATATACAGTGCTGATTTCTGTTCAAGTGGAGTGTAGAAGTGCAATAGAATAGAATAGAATTATTAAAATTATTTATAGCCGTTGCGGCTGTAAACTGAAATTTTTACATATATTTTGCTGACTGGACAACATATATTCTCACCACGTTATGAATTACCACTGAATAAATGGGGTGTGGTGGAAAATGATATTAACAATTCTCCACATACATTAATTTACATGGTGTCTGTACTACTTTTGAGTTGAACTTGATGGCCATAAAACATTAGTGATAAAAAGTAGCTCTATACCATGAGGATCTGCAGATGAGAGATCATCACCATGGTAGCTCACTGGATTTGAGTAAAACCATGACACAAAGGCCATAATTCTCCTGGATTACTCATAAACCCCCTACTCAGTAAGACATTGAACTTCATGAAACAGTTACATTGGAGGTGTGAAGAAACAATAACTGTCATTTTTCCACATGTTGACTTCTTAAACAGAAATGTGATGTGAAAGCCCATAGCTATTACATAGAAACGTTATTCAGATTACAGATTATGTAACTTGAAAGATGGGAATCAAACCAAAATGACAAATGACTTACTCTGCTTTCTGCACCTCATTTCATTTTACCAGGCATAACTGCATAGCACCTCTTTCTCTGTAAGTGCTGCCATAACTATGAGAACCCCTTTGTCAAACGACAAATCTTCGGGGTGGGAACTCATGATCTCTGTATTTCCAATTTCCTGACAGTATATAATGATATAAATGTATGATAAGGCCTAAAAACCTATCTGCACTGGCAAGTGAAAGAACATGACAATTTTGTTCTTGTAATAATTATTTAATATCTCCCATTCTTTACCACAATAAGAATTAAGGGGAAAAAGGGGGTGTCATAATGTTCCAAATCCAAAGTTAACTATAGAACGGGATCTTTGTCATTGAACTCATGGATCTCACTCAGCTCATTTGAACAGCAAGAATTCCTTCTTGTCTCTGTGTATCATTTGTACTGTTCCGATGCACACGCTGTACTGTTGGTCCATCTATTACTTACATGCCAAATGGACTTTTGCCTTCCGACTGAGCAACATGCCATAGCGATTTTGAGCAGCACAGTCATACTCTCCCATATCTGCATCGCTCCCCTCCCTGCGCTTCTGGAAGCTCTGAATTAGCAGTGTGCCATTTTCCAGTACCCGGACACGTGATGTGGTGGATAAAGGCACTCCGTTTTTACGCCATGTTACTATGATCGGCTCCTCGCCCTGCACCCGGCAATCCAGCATGAGTGGACGCTCCCTCACTGCAATCACATCACTGGGTTCCAGCAAGAAAGACAATTCTGAGGCCAGACAGCCAACTGCAGACAAAAAGAAAAAAGGATGGTTATTGGAAAGAGACTGACTTCACTGGTATTTCTAATTATCTGCTGTCTTAACATTATAATTTCTTATACAGTAAAAGGGTCAACTAAACTCAGATTTATACAGCATAATCCCATTATACAATTAATTACTTTTGGGTTTGTTGACATTTGCTACTCTCAGTGGTGTTGGAAATATGTTTTTGTTTCGTTATCACATGATTCCTTTTAGGCCTTTTGCTTGTTATTAACTTGTCAAATCAAATAATATGATTACATACGCAAGTCTGCTGACATTGTGTGTATCTAAAAAGATAACAGAATTCAAACTGTAGCAGCACATTTGCGTTCCAGTTTAAAGCAACCAGTTTAAAGTTTAAAGTTCTTCAAAGTGTGTACCTTTTCAGTCGAAAAATAAACGAGTCATGATAATCTAGTCAGGGAAGACCCATCCTTTGAGTTGTATTGGGAATATACAACTCAACTTTTTATCTCAAACCTCCCATGGTTCCAGAGACAATAGTACAAAAATGGGTGTTTCTGTTGGACACAAAACCTAAGAAACCCTATGGAAATAACAAAATAAAATTCACTTGATGTATTTATTTTTGTAGCCTGGAACAATTTTACTGAAGTGCTCCACTCAGAGAGGCTAAATGACAGTTGGCCATGAAGCCAGAGAGGGCAATAACAATGCCTGAGCTTCTGGAGGAGAACACTGACAAGGGTTGCTGGGGTCAAGTTAGAAAGTCTCCAATGAAACAGGGCCAATAGTGACAATAGTATATTGACTATGTTTATTCGCACCCAACCCCCCGTAACCTCTGTTAAAGCTCCCATCAGCCACAATGCAAAGTGTACCATCTGCCCCTTCTTATGCATCTACCCCACCCTGCACCCTGTCTGCCGCTTCCCAGAGACCCAGAGGTGACTTTCCCATGCCACCAGAGCTCTCTTCCTCACCCTTGTCCCCTCTCTTCAGTGACCTTGGTGACACACCCAGTCTTTCCCATTTTCTCGCAATCTTTTGTGGTGTTAATGTCCTTGCATGCAAAGAACCTTGAACTCTTGCAGTAGGCGCTTTCCTTCCCAGCTGTGAAGAGTTAAATGCTCCCTGTTGCACTTGAACTAGCAAGATGCCTTATCAATGTCACTATCAAGGCTTGTTTCAATCCAGCTCTTGTTGTTCGGCCACCCCCATGGCTCCATTCCACACACAGCAGCTTGCTGTTGAACTTGACTCTGGACTGCTAGTGTTGCTAGTGTGTATAACATTTCGGTCAGTACATAATATATACAGTACTCTTAATTCTCTCTCTTAACTTTGTTTTACTTAAAAACCACAAACGTAATTTCTCAGATACATCTGATTTAAATGGCTGATACAGTTAGGGACATGCTGTATGTGTTTGGACATAGACATGGACATTTGTTGTTAGCGATTTGTCAAGACATATTTGAAATTATATATTTAAAATTAGTTGGGCAATTGACTCATGCTGTTTTATGGATAGGTGTGGGATATTTTTCTTTATTTTTTAATCAATTGAGTAGATAAAAGATCTGGAGTAGTTTCTGCATGTGACAATGACTCATTTACACAAACGTGCCAAGCACTGGAAGCAAGTCAGGGTTCAGTGTCTTGCTCAAGGACTCTTTGGTATGTGGTCCATCAACTGAGGATTGGACCGTTAACATGTGATATGTGGACAACCTAGTCTACCTATAATAAGCCTATAATCAAGTACAACCTATTTCAACAACGTGTTCCTTTCAGTACAATGCAATCTCATCCAACACCACCTCAGACCAGGCTCAGGAAACCACAGGCAACTGAGAAGCATTATTCTCATAAACATAGGATTATTTATTATTAACTTAAGGCCAAGTAAGCACTGTGTTAGATTGTGCATGTCTACCAAATAAACGACAACCCACTTCAGTTTTGTGCTAACTTGACTGGAGCAGTTAATTGTACTCTAGGAAAGTTCCAGCAGGCTGAACCTGCATTAAGTGTGATTAAGTGCATAGAATTAGAGATTGGACAGGTCTATAATGAGTTTTTTTTTTAACAGAGGGGGTTGTCCAGGAACCCCAACACTCGCACCCACTGATTTTGACCTCAAGCTCCTCAGAGGTCATGAGGGAGTCAGAGGTGAGCATGATGGATATGTAAATGAGGGTGGGGGTGGGTGAGTTGCTGTGAGGAGATGGGGGCACTTGAGTAGAGCCTCAACTATTCTCCCAGACGCTGCCATTGTTTAGCGAAGCTACTGCCCCTGAACTTAACAGATCTCTGACCACCCACAATAAATAAGGGCCAGACAAAGAGCAAAGAGTCCTAATCACTATACGAAATTCTTCATCATCTCTCCCCCTTTGGACACTTTGGTTTGAAATGCAATATTGGAGGTCTGCATTGATGTCTGTTAGGAATGAGAAACAGAGTGAGAACTGAGATCTATATCTGATGAATTCTTTGTAGACTTGTGTTTGACTTGAGTTAGTCAGACACTTCTTATTTTCCCTTGCCACTAACCTTTCACTGTTAAAATTGTCAGAAGAGGAAATAGTTTCAACAATAATTATCACTTTACTCAGGCAAAGATGTACATGTTCTATCCACCACAGTTCAAACTATCAAACCTGTCATAGGGTAAACAGAAGGGGGGCCCAAGGGGAATGTGGAATAATGGTGATATACTATAGGACCTTCATAGGTGTAAGGAGGTTTATGGTTTTCTTTGAAAAATATATCATAAGGTGGCCAGTATTCCAGAATTCTGCCCACCTAGTTACTAGTAAATAAACAATAATGTACAAAGTTAAAGAAAGTAACATCCAGTCTTTACAGGGTATAAACTCAGTTAACATTGTTAACACAACAAACAAAGAGACGTCAGCCTCTTTTCTGTTGCACTGTGAGAAACAGCCACGACAAACCTTGTACGCCTGCTGTGGATTAAACCAAAGGGGTTATCTGATGGCCTAATCTATTGCGGAACCTTTGTGAGTGAGACTGAGTGAGGTGGGCTAAAAGGGGGTGGCTCTGGAAGACACAGCCATTGGCAGCTGTAGGTGGTAGACACATATCTATAATGAGGTCCAAAAATCAGCGCAGACTAGGGGCAGTGTTATGGAGATGTGGGTGTTAGGGTCAGGTCAATCGAAACAGAGGACTTTGGGGGAGGTGGCGGGCAGGGGGTAGTTATTGTCTCCCCCCCCACAGACTGCTCTCCTGACCCAGACCCTTACACATACACACACACACACCCATACACAAACACACACTCAGAGGTCAGAGGTCAGCGACTCTAACCCCTATCTGTAGTCTGAGTTAAAGACAGACCTCCACCATCTGCACTGCTCCCCATCTCTGAGGAACTTGCTCAGTTTTATTCACAAATAAAACATTTTCGTTTGCCCTTTTACAATTTTTTTTTGTCATTTTGCACACACACACACACACACACACACACACACAAACACACAAAAAATATCTATTCAATGCCTTCCACTGCCATGGTGTTGATAGGAAGAAAGTGACACAAAGAAAACTGAATATGCAAAGTATTCTCCGGGCTAAAAGTAACTGCATGCATACATTCAATAGCAGTTTACTGAAGATTGCCTACTTTTCACAAACACTGCAAGATGTGGTTGAAAGCTAAGGAAAGAACAATATATAGCAATATATCAAATGCATAGTTTTTTTAGATAAACAATGTTTTTTCTCTCTCCAGTTACCATGCAGTTTACAAGAACTTCATATGGGTTGAGCTGAACTGATCATTCACTGTTGGTTGGTAATGACAACAGAGCAAAAAGCATTTTTTTTCCCCAATTCACAACGATCAAATAATATGTGTTAAACAACACTTACAATGTACCAGTGTCACTGGAAAACAAAGCGTAATGTACTTACATAAAAAGTATAAAGCTGTGAGACAGGTGTAATAGATTGCTCGTTTCATTTTTGGTCTTCTTCCCTGCAGGCTCCTCAATGTTCAGACTTTTTATCCTCAAAAGCTCCAAAATCAAAAATATTAAAAAGTAATCCAAATGGAATGACAGCTTATTCTGTGTCCTATTTATATTTTCTTTGGTGTCAAAGCAATATAAATGCTACATTGTTTTTTTAAAGCATTGGTATGGTCCTGTTGTCCAGTGTTTGGCCATGTCCAAGGCCATGTCCAGAATGACTCTGACAGTGGTGCGAGGAGGATACCTCAGCCTGGACAAATCTCATTAGTTAGTCAGCTTCATTGTTGTCAGTGAATAGGAGCTGAAATAGCGGTTTTCATCAGCCACTGACAGGTTGGTCCCCTATGAACCTATCGCAAACCCGGAGTGACAGAAGGGTGGAAACTCGGCCTGGGAGGCATGATTGATATTCATTTAAACCGAGAGCTTCTGGATGGCCACTCAGCCCCACCCCACTCCCTGATGTGGTCAGACTAAAGCTGTGACCATAAGCTGCTTTACAAGCAGCTGTTGTGAGACAGGAAAATATTCTGCATATTAAATACTGGCTATCCATTGCTATAAGCTTGTTTGAGGAAGGTTTCTACCACTAGAAATAACATTTCAGATACGATATAGATATATAGATATACAAATATAAATTTCATAAGTCATATTCTGAAAAATTTCCTGAAAATGATCAATTTGTTTTGTTTTATTTCCATTCATTCAGGCGGATGGACAGGATGCGAATAAGCGGCAGTGTGGATAAATGATTTCATTGTAATAGAACAAGGCTGGGATGGGATTGGGTTGTGAAGGGCAAAACAACAGTTGGCCTGCAGTACGGCCTACATCTGCCCAGATGAGACATATTACAGACCTAAGAAAGACAAGGAAGATCCTGAAAGAAATTTAGCTATTTTGAAGGACTTATATGGCTGCACTAGTCCCTATAATATACCGAAAGAGAGTTTATTTTCTAGGAAACAGCTAGAACCCATTTTCCAATCCTGATGGAAAAGATTTTAGAAAAACTAACATTATCAGTCTCCCAAAATGCATCATGCAAATGCTATTTTTACGTATTACCATTACATATTTTTATATAGTTTCTCCACCTTATTCTATTTGTTGTATCTTTTTGCTTGCACTGTTGTTCCCTGCCGCTGTAACACCCTATAAAGTCCATAAATTGGGATAAATAAAGTCCAGTCTAATCTCATCTACTACTATTTTGCATGATAATATTTAGGATCCCTCTCTTTTTGTTAAAAACAATACATCAATTTTTCACAATAAGTAATAAGTAATTCAACATCCAGCTGGCAATTCAGACATCCATTTCAATCCTTCCATCGTGGACTATGCTGGACCTTGAAGGCTCTATGTTGGACCTTGAAAGCTCCAGGTTAGTACAAGTACCGGTAACACTTACAAAATGCACACTATGACAAATTTGTAAAGCATTACCAAATATTCAGTCATCATTTACAAAGCATGAGTCAAACTAAGTAATAGTAAGCAGTTTATAAATGCAGTTATAAATTATTACTAATTCATATGCATCTCTGTAACTTTTTTAATAATAGTATTTTCGCACACCTGACCCTAACCCTAACAATGCAAGTCGTTCTCAACAGAAAAACGAGACAAACACAACCCAGAGAGATACGACACAGAAATATTTACTGCAAATGTACACTTGATGTAAAATGAAGAAACATCAGCAATTTTCTGTAATCGTCCAGAGAACATAACTGCAGTTACAGTTTTTCTCGATTGTTAAAATACAAAACCTGGTTCCTGTAGCACAAAAACCCAAACCTCTTCGTCATTCCCAGAAGCACACACACATTTCCCATAACCAAAAACACAATTCACCTGTTTGAACACATGTCTCAATATTCAAAACTCTTTCTGCAAAACCTTACACAACAGTGGCCAAATAAATAATTCATTGCACTATGTATTCATTCAGCAAACACATATTATCATATAGTGATTATTATCTTAACCTAAACTCAGAGACCACACCCTTCTCCAGGTGAAAACACTCAGCCTAAAAATTATTAACACACCAATCAGAATTGGGGGTCAATAAATAGAGCCTAGAGGCATGTTCATGTCCTTTGGAACAATGGATCCCAACCATGCAGAGGTTGAGAGGCAACAGAGAGGACGGGGACGAGGAAGAGGAAGAAGACAAGCATTGGAGGCAGGCAGCGATTGCTCACTGCTGAGCAGGAGACTGCCTTAGTAAATATGGTGATTGCCAATAATGCCATCACTTTGAGGGAGATTCAAACCCGCATTATTGAAGACGGGGAATATTTCAAGAGACTAACAGCATAAGCCTTTCCACCATCGTCCGGGTAATACAGCAGAACCACATAAGGATGAAGCAGCTTTACTGCATGCATTTTGAGCGGAATTCTGACAGGGTTAAGGAGCAACGATTCCAATTGCTATACTGTACAGAAATGCTATATTATGTAAAGACCCCTCTTTCATTCCAATACACACAGTACTGTGTTTGAAGTAAAATGCATGTTTTTTGACTCCTGTAGACAATCTTTGAGATGGATGCAATGGCTGACCCTCATGAATACATTTTATTGATGAGACAGGGTTCAATCTCACAAAAAGGCACAAAAGGGGCTGCAACATCATTGGACAGTGTGCAATCACACAAGTTCCAGGCCAGAGGGGAGGCAACATCACCATGTTGTTATACTTTGTTATATTAAAAACACTGAAGATAACAGAAAACTAAGCAGGGGTCGACCAATAAAGATCCCACCAAAAGCAAGAGGCAGAAAAGGAAGAGATGTCACAACATGTGAAAGGGCAAAATTGCAGAGATTTGGGAACCAAAAATTGAACCAGCTCATCGTTTAAGTTCAGCCCCCTTAAAAACTGTCATTTGGACATGCACAGATGAGTCCACTTCTACTCGTCACCTTTTTACTTGTTTCATTTAAGCTTTGAGGAGAAATGACAAGTGTATGAAGTCACTGGCAATTATCCAAACTTTTTTTTTTATGCATTTAGTGCATTTTAAATACAATCTTAGACTCTTGAGTAGAAAATTAAAAAATGCAAGACAAAGACCATTCAGATCAAGATGCAGAAAAGTCAATTTAGATTTGAATGGGTATAAATCACAAATATAGAGTGAGTCAAGAAGAGGTCTCTCTGTGCTTTGGTGCTCTTCAGGATCTTGTCCAGAGAGTATCCGTCCTTCTCAGGGACAATCTTTGTCCACAGGTTCAGAAAGTCCCTGTGTAAAGCCAGTTCCTTTAAGAACATCTACCCATGGTGTCTGTGGAGCATTACATTTTTCATTCAGACAGATGTTGAGAGGAAATAATGAATTAATGCAGCTCTAAACCATGACAAGCCAGTTTCTAGAACTCAGTGGCCCACCTTACTGTTGGTGCAGTGTCCACAGACATTTCAGAGAGAGCAGTGAGGAAGCTCTCGACTCCGTAGATGGTTTAAGGCAGGGGTGTCAAACTGATCCGTGAAAGGGCCGTTGTGGCTGCAGGTTTTCATTCCAACCATGCAGCAGCACACCTGACTTGGCTCAATCAATCAACTGAACTGCCTTCACGCAGTCATTTCAGGTGTCCTCTTGCTTGATTGGAACAAAAACTTGCCAGCCACACCCAATGCATGGGTGCTGCATGGTTGGAATGAAAACCTGCAGCCACAGCGGCCCTTTCATGGATCAGTTTGACACCCCTGGTTTAAGGGCAAGGAGACATGAACACGACAATCAATAAATGAAGCCAGAGTTGGTGTGAGGAAAAAGAAAAAAAAAAAAAATACAAAACACAAGTACGACACAAGTATTTTTAATAAAACTCTAATCTTTCTGTTCACTGTGTTTTGTAGTAGTTCCTTTGTGGTACTTTTAAGTTTAATGTTCCCTTTGTTGGTTTGACTGGTTGTAAAGCATGTAGCAAAACATTATCACCCAATTTTGTGTTTTACCTTGTTAGTCAACTTCACTCCAAGCATGACATGAACAGTGGGACAATTTAGGGTGCAACAATCAATTTTGATGATACAGTTATAGAGGAAAAAATGTAGTTTCACAATTATCATGGGTTTGGATGTATAAAATCATATTTGTATATATTGTATTTTTCCCCTTTTTTAATAATACATTTTATTTATCACTTTCAATGAAACTAATACACTTTACAAGATTGAGAGCTTTGTAAATGACTAGGAGGATCTTGAAGTGGATATGCTGCTTTATTGGAGCCAGTGAAGGTGTTGCAGGATGACTGGAACGCATTTACACTTTGACTTCTAAAGTCTCTTATGTCCACTTCTCTTTTTTTTAGACATCCTGGCTGCGCCTAATTACCAAACACACATTTGCATTCGATTCAAACGTTAATACACTGTTTGGGGACGGTAAAAAGTGCAGGGGACCAAAACCAAAACAGCCTTTTGAAAAAGTGCAGGGGACATGTCCCCTGTGTCCCCCCTCAAATTACATCCGTGGATGAGGCTAAGTGTGACTACTTGAAACAAAATGCAAACAAAAACCTGACTCTCTTATCCACAAATGGAGCTTAACCAAAAACAAATACAAATGTGGCACCAACCCTAAAACCTAGTGTTTATCGACAAGGACGTGCTACATGATTGAAAAAAAACGTATTGGGTACTCCAACCTAGTCACACTTACTCACTCCACAAGCCTACAGTTTTAAACAACAAAGTTTACTCAACAAAGTATAGCACAGAACTTGCAACCAGCAGGGTGGGCAGGCAGAGAATAGAGTGATCACTGCAGGCATGGTTCATTTATGCTGGAAACCTGGGACGATTGGCCAGCTGCGTTCCACAGGTGTAGGTTAATTAAGTTGAGTTTACCTGAGAGCAGTGAGAAGGAGGAGGGGAAGAGAAGAACAGGAGGGAAAATGCATGTACACAAACAATTCTGCCCCCTGACCCTGCCTGTCACATAATAAAAGTCAGAGTGCTGCTGGGCCAGAGCTTGAAGGATTATCAAGCCGTCCATTTTCTTCATCCTGTTTATTTATATGAAAACAATAAATGAATCCAACTAAACATGATGTCAGAAACAAATGACACCAACATAGTAAGACAGCTTTAAACTGCTTCTGGAAATGTTGAAAATTAAAGTATATAAAATGCATTTTTATATTACACAAAAGTCAGAATATTTACTGTCTCCTCACTAAAAGGCAGGACATATGAATGTCACACGGAAAGGTTTAATATTAAAACAAGTAGCTGTAATGTAATGTAACAGACTGCTGTCTAGTGTCAGTGACCTGCACCAGCTAGTGGACAACATTAGAGCAGCTCAGGTGCTCTCAGCAGGAAGGAGTTCCACTGAATGCTTCCTCACTGCTGCCACCAACATGTCTGTGGACGCTGCACCAAAATTGTTGTGGGCCACTGAATTCTAGAAACTGACTTAGAGTTAGACTTAGATAGACTTTATTCATCCAGAAGGGAAATTGCTTGGTCACAGTTGCTCAGTTGTACATAAAAACACCCTTAAGAACCACAACTAAAATAAAATGAAAATAGTATGAGCAAAACATTAGCAGAATGAGCATATCAACAAATGTGCAAGAAATAGAGATGGAAGAATATATATTATATACATAAGAATGATAGTTAGGTGCATTAGTGTTCATTAACATTAATAGCATGGAGTTATCTGTTGCAGAATGGTGAGTTCTTGTAAGAGTAAGGTATGAAAGAAGTCCCGAAGCATTCACTGTGGGAGCGGACCTGAATAAGTCTGTTGGAGAATGAACTTCACTGTCCCTCTATAGTCTGGACTTCTGCATTAATTGATTAATTATAAATTAGAGCTGCATTAATTAATTATTCACTCTGAGCATTGGTCTGAATGAAAAATGTATTGCTCCACAGACACCATGGGCAGGTGGTCCTCAAGGAAATGTCTTCACACTCAGGCTTTCTGAACCTGTGGACAAAGATTATACCTGAGAAGGACAGATGCTCTCTGAACAAGATCCTGAAGAACACCAACGTACAGAGGCCACTGTACGAAGTGGACTCATTTCCTCATTTGCACATGTCCAAATGTTGAAAAAAAGCTCTTTATCCAAAAACGTACTGTTTCTAAGGGGATGGAACTTAAAAACAATGAGTTGGTCCAATTTTTTGATCCCAAATTTAGGCAAATTTATTTTTAGTAAGTGTAGATAACAAGTTGACAAAGACTAAGTTGTGTTTAATTAAATACCATGTTAGAATTTACAACGTGGACAACCATATTGTGCACGACAGAGTGGATGCACTGCTCTCCAAGAGGAATATTTTTGCCCATCTGCATATCCAAAAAAGTTTTAAAAAAGGCAACTGGACTTCTAGAGTTTTCATTAATGGAGACTAGTTGTGCCAGTTTCTGGTCGTTAACAGAAATGAGTCAAGCAAGTTTCTGATGGGTTAATGCAACACTGGATGGTTCAATTCAATTTTATTTACATAGCGTCAATAACAATACAAATAAACATACAGTTTGAGAATGTAAATAAATAAATCTTGTGACATTGCAAAATCTCATCGAGTGCCATAGTGAATGAGTGCTGCAATCAAAGCTAAAGGCAGTCCAACGTAATATTAATGTGTGACTTTTTTTTTGGCCAGACAGTGTATGTACAAATGATTCATTTTTTGAATAAACAAGCACAAAAGCATAATATTTATAATATTTCTAACAGGTCACTTTATATTTATATTTCTAACAGGTCACTTTATATTTTTAACATAGTTTATAGTTGTATAAACATTTTATTTCTAAACATTTTATTTCTAGTTACT
>JASGAT010373282.1:0-19947 GCA_030220025.1 Chelon auratus
GCAGTGCTATGATCTGGGGTTGCTGCAGTTGCTCAGGTCTAGGTTCAGCAACATTATGTTGCCCAAAGAATGAGGTCAGCTGACTACCTGAATGTACTGAATGACCAGGTTATTCCATCAATGGATTTTTTTCTTCCCTGATGTTCACGGGCATATTCCAAGATGACAATACCAGGATTCATGGGGCTCAGATTGTGAAAGAGTGGTTCAGGGAGCATGAGACATCATTTTCACACATGAATGCAGTGGTCATCAATACGAGATCTTGGTGAAAAATTAAAGCAACACTGGATGGAAATGAATCTGGTAACATTGCAGAAGCTTATCAAAACAATGACACAGTGAATGTGTGCTGTAATCAAAGCTAAAGGCGGTCCAATGAAATATTAGAGTATTTTTTTTTTTTGGTGGCAACTTTGTTTTGGCCAGGCAGTGTATATACAATAGTGGTGGGCGGATTGATCCAAATGTCGATAATATCAATGCCAGTGTAATGAGACTGATTCTTAAGTTTCAGTTTCTCTCGTTTCATTAAAGAGGAGACCTGACTGTGTTTGTCTAGATGCTGCTGATGTCACAGAGCAGAGTGTGTTTGTTGTACCGTCAGGTAACCAAGGTAACCAAGAACCGCCCACCGCTACCAGCCAGGCCAGTCCAACAGCAGCAGCATCAGCAGCGCATCACACACAGCACAGAGGCGGAGCAGGAGAATGGCTGTTTGGTTATATTTTCAGGCCGATAGCAAGTTGTACTGTTTGTAAAAAAAAAAAAAAAAGTGCCATGGGCAAGGTAGTGGGGGGAAAGGGGACCTGGCTACCCAGGGCCCAAGTAGGGAGAGGGCCCATGAAAATCCTGAATGTGTATTTATTTATTTATTATTTGTGACTGAACTGGACCCTCCAATTTATTGGTGTCATAATGTATTTCATATATATTGATAACATCAACTGAGAGAATGAACTTTGTGTCACAGCCCTCCCAACATATTGGACATTCTGGGGGCCCCCTCTTGGAGACACAAAATGGTTTAGTCCGCCCATAGACAGTGGCCAGCAACAAGTATGTCAGTGAGCCCAGATTGAATGACCTGGAGGCTAGCTGTCATCATGCCGCTCAGACTTTTGCAAGGCTTTATTCCTTTTCTGCAAGCTGTATAACAATTTTATTGAAAAATTAGATAATTTATTTGATTTAATTCTCTGTGTACACTTGTTGGCTCCGGTTCAAGAATAAATGCTGAATGTTTGAATCAAAATGTGTCATGGATCAAAATGTTAGTACACCAACCAGATGTAGCCTAATGTTTAAATGTGTTTGAGCACAAGTAGGCCAAATGCATCAATTCAGGTGGTGAATGAAAGAACCAGTTATCAATATTATCTGATCTGATTTTAGCTTAAAACCCTACTTATGCGTGTTTATTTATAAATAAATGCCCCAAAAAGCACTGGCATGGATAGGGGCCCACTGACATTAAGAGTTCACAGGGCCCAGAATTTGGTGCCCTGCACTTTAAGTTACTGACTAATTGTTTTTAGGTCATTCGCACCTGTCTGAACACCTGTTTGGACGTAAAGTAATTCGATATGTGATGCCAGCTCATCTAAAAGGCTCTAAGGGAATCGCTCCAGATATCCGAAACTTTACACCTTACTGTCGAATTAACCAGCAGGACACTCAGTACCTTAAAGAAATGTTAAAGTTTTAGGGGAAACACTGGGTTTTGTTTGAGTTAGGTATTTCATTTTAATCATTTATATAAGGTGTAATGAAATGTAAAACAAGTTTTCTCTCTCTTCAATGTGTCTTAGTATTATAGACGGTAGCAGGAGGCTGCCACTCTTACACAGCTGTGAAAGGCCTAGTACATTCCAAATACCTATTGTGGTAATATGAATATTTTGGCCAGGATTGTGAGTAAGTGCTTTAAAATTTTTAATATTAAGTAGTTTTGTACTTTTGAAGATAAGGATATGCTGCAGTCAGATTTTTAGTTTTACAGTTGTAGTTTCTCATCATTCCAGAAGAGGTCAGGCCAGTACTAGATACAGTTCACAACCAACGCAGCTCTGATCTTCAGGACACCTTGGGAATTTTTTTGTTTGAAAATATTTACAATATGGAATGACACTTTTATCATAAAACGATTTTTTGGTTTTTGTCTTTGTTTTTTTTTTTGTTTGTTTTTTTTTTTCACATAAAACTGAAAAATGCCTGACATGGCCGTCTTAGACTTGTCTTGATTGGAGTCCAGACCTCTGAGTGTGCAGAGGATGAGCCAGATTGAAGGTGATGCTGTGTTTTTGTACAAAAGATAAAGATTTCATGTTGCATCAATAAATGTGTATCTTCTTTGTGTATACACTGATCAGCCACAACATTATGACCGCTGAAGTAAATAACATCTTGTGACAATACGATGTTATGCTGGGAAACTTTTGGACCTGGCATTCATTGGTGTGGATGTTACTTAGACATGTAGTACCCACCCCACTCTCACCCCATAGCAATGACAGCAGCCATCCCCAGCAGGATGCAGCCTGACACAGGCACATACACAAAACACTTTAGGAACAACTTAAAAATCAAAACAAAAAAATCATGAAGAACAGCACACGGTGTTGACCGGTCCTCCAAATTCAGTAGATCCCAAACCGATCAAGTATCTGTGGGATGATCCACAAAGGCCCTACCCTCAACCCATAGGACCCAAATGCTCCCCCACTAACAACATCCTGTTGCTAGACACCACAGGACACTTGAATGAGATATCTCAGTGAACGTCTTTAGGGAATTTCTTCGAATGTAGTGTGAACCTTCACTTGGACTCAAGGATCAACCGCAGATTTGCAATGGCATCTTCTCAGGTCAATGGGGGCATAAAACCGTGTGGTTTTTTAATTTTTCTAAATAACACGTCCTCTTTCACCAAGATTGAAAACCATCCAACCAGAAAAAGTAGGGACGATGCTCGGATGCAGTGAGTTTTAGGACAATGATGGAGTTTAACCATGGTAAGATGTTGAATAAAATGCTGTATTATTTACAACTGAAGGTTGTTGTTGTCCTTTGTGCAACCCTACCCACACAGTTTCCTGAACCCCTCCAGGCCTACATTCGGCCACACTGTTTGGGTGGTTTGCTAGTATTGTTTTAATATGCACATCTCGCTGATTGTTACAAGCTGCGTGCATCTCTGTGCAGCAGGCAGTACGCTCAAGTTTCTTCTCAAGTTGAAAATAAATCAAGTTTCGCACATGGGATCACTGTCTTCTCACCTTCAGCTCTTAGAAGCAGAGCAAAATGGAGACACTTGTGGTCCACTTTTCTTTTTGATTTTGTCCTGGTGTTCTAGAACCTCCCGTCGCCTGCAGACTGCACAAATCACATGGCTGAAAACCCAAACAGCGGACACGGCGATGATTTATTGTCGTGCTGTCGTCCAACATCGAAGCTCGAAGCTAGTTTTGCAGTGCAGTGTGAAGTGCATGGACGGTTGTGTTGTCAGGGATGAACGCGAAAAGACAAAAACCACCAGGCCGTTTTCCTTGCTCTTGCTTTTCTTCCTCTGTGCAGAAGTATACGTACTGCATATCCTCACCTACTTCCTGCGTCTGCCCACGAGACAGTTTGTTTGGGTGTGCGTCTGCTGTGTGTGTGTTAGCGTTACTAGCCCCATTTATTGTCCCTCTGCTCCAGGTATAAACACAAGCCCTCACTGAGACTACACAGACTTTACCAATTGGGCACACACACACACACATCAGAGGAAATTGCTCATTTTTTCCCCCGTTCCTTTGAAGCTCTCAGACGGGCTTGAGTTGATGAATTCCTGTATATTTTATTCCTTTTAATATTTTTTAAGTGTTCCTACTATATACTGGACAGTTTGCATTAAAGGTGTGAGACTGCAGAATCAGTTGACAGACAAAAAAAAACCAAACTACTTCGATTGTTAGTCATAAAGCTCATAAATATTTTAAAGTAAGGCACAGATACCGTCAAGTTTTGGCTCACAGGCCAGGTGTTGCTGTAACGTGACCCTCCTCCTGTGCCCCCTGCAGACCGTCTGTCCTCTCGGTCACCCTGAGAAAACAGACAGCGCTGCGGGGTCATAAACTTCAGCTGGTCCTGTTTTAGCCATAGGCACACTCACATCCCTCTCTGTACCCGGTCTTCAAGTGCACCAATGCCCACATGAATACATGGTTCTCTTTGATAGGTAATAACTAGGATTAAGTGCTTTGCCGTAATTAGTGAAATAATTAGTGAATTATGGTTGGGGGGTGTCTGGTCTGGTCTGGTCTGGTGTAGGTGGATGCTACATGTCTAAGTAATATCCACACAAATGCCAGGTCCAAGTTTCCCAGCAGAACATTGAACTGTCAGTGTTATTTACTTCTCCTGTCAGTGGTCATAATGTTATGCCTGATCTGGGGATTTATCAGTAACAGCAACCTGGGACGCTGTTTAACATTCGATGCAGATAGCTTTGGCAGATGCTCTAAAACCTGTGTTTTTTCTTTGTCTATGTGCCTATCTGTCCGTCTCTCTCTCTCTCCCTCACACACACACACACTCACACACCATGAAGAAGCCATTAATGTGAAAGTAAGCCAGACCCAGTGGTGATTTAGGGGCAGCAGACGGTGGGAGCGCAAGGGCCGAGCTCTGCGTCTCGTACAATCTCGCTCCATTCACCAGCACATAAATAATGTCCCAGGCACGTTCTGACAGGAGGGAAGCCGCGGCACGAGATGAAGGACAGAGGGGAAAAGACAGAGAGGAGATGATGGTGTATCTGGATTTAGTGAGAGAAAGGACAAGCGCTGCAAAGGGAGGGAAGACAGGTGTGGTGTCAAAGAGACATTCAGATGTCCTTCTTGGACCATTCTTTGCAAATTTAAATGTTCGTATTATATTTTATTAACCAAAGTGGTGTTCACTTAGTCTCTTCTATTTCTTAAGGCTCATTTAAGATACTGCAGGAGATAGACACCGTAACCTACGTACGTAGCCTGCACACGTAGCCTCCGCTGGTGCGAGACATTTATTCTTGAATTACTCTTAGTAATTTGACTCAGTGACTTTTACTAACTTATTTCTTTTGGGGTGCTAAGATGGAACAGGTGACTGAGCGCGCCTAAAATCCTATCAAAGCAACTGTTATACACTGATCAGCCGTAACATTAAAACCACTGACAGGAGAAGTGAGTAACATTGACCATCTTGTGACAATACAATGTTCTGATGGGAAACATTTGGACCTGGCATTCATTCATGTGGATGTTACTTAAGACTCATGTAGAGTACTGCGGGACATAGACGTCGTATCCTACGTACGTAGCCTATGCCGTTGCGAGTCATTTATACATGTGCGCTTGTCAGTCTGGCTCGCTCCTTAAAAACGCCACCCGAACGCTAGTCAGCGCTGTTTCTTTTTTGCCTGTCGGGTTAATTTTTGTTTCCACTTCCTGCTTCACTTTCAACAATGGCGACTGAAGCTTTTGCCGAAATTTCACAGAAGACGAGTCGTACAAATGTTTGCATCTCTGAACCTCCTCAGTTAGCCTTTCCTCAGTGTGTTCCATCTTTATTGATCCAAAACTGTCAATTCGAAAATTGCAGAGGTGGAGAATCAGCCGGAAATATTAAAGCGGAAACACGCTACTGCCAAGCGGACCAATCACAGCTCTTGCAGTCTGTGTTGTCGTGGGGCGTAGGTACATTTCTGGGGAGGTCAGGCTACGGCGCTAGGGTCTGTGTAGGGTCTGGACTGTCAAACTGACACAGAAGCCCTAAACCGCCTATTAGTCAGTGATATTCAAATTAGAACCACATTTAAGAAGCTGCATCGATCAAATGTTGATGTATTTTCAGCTTTATCAAATAGAATATTTGACAAATTTACAGTGGAAGTGTCATTCCCAACCACTGGGACATGGACATACACCATGCCACAAAGCATTTGCTACCAGACCTTGAGGAAACTATGTGATTTGACAGCAAAAGTAAATCAATAAATAAAACCCTTTGAATATTAAACATCTTAGCCAGTAATTCTTCTGCACCTTCCCTCTCCCCTGTCATCACTCACTGATGTGATGTAGCTGGCTAGCATCACTTCCGACAAACACGGACTCCTTTTGTAAACGTCCTAGTGCAAATGATGTCTGGCTGAAAAGTATATATTTGACGTAGGATCTCTATCTGAATTCTGAATTTTCAGAGTAAAGGCTGAAAATCCTGAGACAGACACAGATGTGCTCATTAGCTTCTCTCAATGCTCGGGGCTTCGTCTGTGCTGTGGGAACATCTGCAGATGTTGAATTAAACACAAAGAAAGACCTGAGTGTCTTTTTTTCCGACGGACATTTCCGCCACAATTTTAGCTTTGTCTGCGGCTTCCCATCTCTGTGTGTGGCTTCTGGGACTCGGGTCAGATGGGTGTACCTTGTGCGCAGAGTCTGTTCGTGTCAATGCGTCCAAGGGACTATAAATATGTTCTGTGATTGAAACTGTCGCTGGTTCTATTGCAGTAAACCCAGTTTTGACTCAGAAGTGAAGAGTGCAACACTTTTTCGCTACCGCACCACAAAAGCACAGAAGACGCCTGGTCCGGGTCAGTACTTTCGGACACACTCGCAATACTGAGGGTGCTCCACTGGCTCCACTGGAGTCTGATAGGAGGGAGTCAAAATATGTGTCCATATTTGCTTGAGCAGCCTTGTCAAATGCCTCCCTCTCGCACCGAGTCGTGCGGCTGACATCTAGGAACACTTCTGTCCTTCTCCTCTTTTTACATTTTGGTCAAATTCCTCTTCACCACAAGGGCCTAAGGCCACTCAGGATCTCACGATCCCCGTCAAAGAGTCACTCTGGGGGCTGTGAGAACCACCGGCGTCCCCGGCCACCGGAGGCCTCGCGCTGCGCACCACTCCCTAGACACATGCACGCCGACACAAACAAAACACAGGCAAACATGTCACAACTCAATGTACATTGTATATATACAGACTTAAACAAGCGTAACGTAATGGCACACATTTCTCCCCAGCATCCTCCCCTGCTCTCTTTATTTTGTCATAACAAACACAGCTGTTCAGGCTGCTCTGACACTGACACAAAATGCCATGTGGTCTGGACATGCTTTTTGCTTGTCATGGCACTTATCTCATACATCCCTTACGTAATCTGCTGATATCTGCTAAGACATTTTAATGCTGATGTGTGCTGATGAATGCTGGTAGATCAATAGGTTGATGGAACAAGGTAGTACTGGTAAATGTTGCAGTACTGGAAAATCAGCGGTTATATTAACAGTGAATATAGTGATAGTGGGAGTGAAACTATTTGCAATGATGGTGTTGAGGCATAACATTATGACCACCTTCCTAATACTGTGTAGGTCTCCCTTGTGCCTCCAAAACAGTTGTGACTCATCAAAGAATGGACATGGGCCTTCTGAGGGTGTCCTGTGGTGTCTGGCAACAGGATGTTATTAGTGGGGGGGCCTTTGGGTCCTATGGGTTTAGGGGAGGGGCCTCTGTAGATCATCCCACAGAGAACTTGATCTCTTTGGGATCTAGTGAATTTAGAGGCCAGGTCAACACCTTGTTCTTGCTCTTGGTGTGTTCTGTGTCAGGCTGTATTCTGCTGGGGATGGCTGCTGAGATCAAGGAGTGTCATTACTATGGGGTGGGGGTGCCTGGTCTGGTGTAGGTGGGTGGTAACATCCACATTAATGCCAGGTCCAAACAATTTCCAGCAGAACATTGTATTGTCACAAGACGGTCAATGTTATTCACATCTCCTGTCAGTGGTCATAATATTACGCCTGGTTGGTGTATATGTAGAGTTAGGAATGGTATTAGTGGGAGTGGGAGCAGCAGCAGTTATAGTCAAGTTGGATTTATGCTTGTGCGTCATGGTGAAGTGGTGGTCCCATCAACAGAGCCGAGTTGATTCATAGCAGACTGTTTTGCAACCAGGGACAGGACCTCAGTGAGTAGAGGGAAGTTGTCAAAAGCAGAAGTTTACCAAGTCCTCCTCTGACTTTTTTTCTTTTTGCTGTCAGCAGAATCCACCTGCTCCTCACCTGGTACAACGTGGCCCCGCCATTTATCTTTGAAGACTCTTAGTCCTTCGTGTCAGCAGAGGTGCACTTTGTCAACGGGCAGGGGAGACAGCTGCTTGGGGCCCCGAGGCCAGTGAAGGGATGTTCCCCTGAGGGTTGACAAACGTTAAAATACAGACGCGGTAGTGTGCTCAAGGGCCCCCATTCTGACACGGCCCTGCACACGCAATTGTATTACATGTTATGTGCATGACTCTTTAAGTTAATAGTGTCAAGGGCGTCCAGTTCTAAAGGAAAAAAGTTATCTCTCTGGGAATGCACCTCTGTGAACTATGACAAAGTCTAGAGTGTTCTAGGGATTTTCTTTTTGTTTTATAGGACACTAGAGAGGAGGGAATAAGCTAATTTGGACAACACTTTTTTTTCTGTAACTGTCAACAGAAGATTTTTGACCAGAGCCTAAACAGACTCTAGAATCGTCTGGACGTCTGAGGTTTCCGAAAAGACATTTCATCACTCATCCTAGTGGCTTCTTCAGTTCTAAATGACTGGTGGTGGTGGAGTTTAGGTTTTTATGAGGAACATCCGAGGACAGTGCACACAGGACTGCAGGTCATCCAGAGCAACATCCTCTAATTGCGGAATGGCAGAAGGGTAGTGTCGTCAACAGACCCTAGTCATCCCCATTGTGAAGCAAAGTGGGTCCATCTAGCGCTAGCATAAAGCAGCTGCTGCATGTGTGAAGGCCGTAACTCCTGACACAAATTAGAAATGTGGTTGTTCCGTACCTGCCTTTAAGTCAGACTCCATTATGTCTAGATAGAATAATTCAGCAGCAGGGTGGTGTATTAAAGGGGAATTACCGTTTTTTTTCTCATCCCACAGATATTTGATCAGTTTGGATCTAGTGGGTTTGCCAGGTCAACACCTTGTGCTTTTTGAGATCCTAAAGCGTTTTTGTGTGTCTGCATCCTGCTGGGGATGGCTGCTGCCATCAAGGAGTGTCATTGCTATGGGGTGGGGGTGCCTGGTCTGGTCTAGGTGGGTGCTACATGTCTAAGTAACATCCACACGAATGAATGCCAGGTCCAAAAGTTTCCCAGCAGAACACTGTATTGTCACAAGATGGTCAGTGCTATTCACTTCTCCTGTTAGTAGTCATAATGTTGTGGCTGATCAATGTATGTGTCACTGTACAGAACATGAAAATGACACTCCATCCATCCTCTCTGTTGCATGTTTGCTCTGAATGTTCTTGTACCTTTCAGCTTTGTTTCTCTTTGTCCATCGTCACAGAACGTCTCACCGCGGCCCCTTAGCAGCGCCGACGACTCTGAAGGAGAGAGTCCAGTAAGAAGCGTTATTAACATCTGCTCGTCGTCCACGCAGCGAGGTTGAAGGCCGTGTGAAAACAAAACAACAACACTGACGAGGCTGACAACTGCAGAGTCTGGAGCGGGGACCAAACGCGGGTTCCCATGACTGTGTCAACCTCCTCACCCTCCCTCTTCACTATATCGCCCTCCCTCTCCCCTGTTATTTTCTCTTCCTCCTTTCTTCCCACTCATTAAATCACAAATCACTTATGGCTCCCTCTTCACCTTCTTCTCTTTCTCTACCTTGAGTCCACGCAATCCCATTTTTATCTTTTCATGTATTCCTCTCTGATAAGGACAAGACTACTCCAGCAGCTGGGTGGTGAAACACTGTAAGAAAGAAGGACGTCTTCACAGAAATCATCAGTCCTGCTACAAACACATAAGACCATTTTCTTTCTCCTGCACGGGAGATCAAGATGTTTCTCTAATCGTAACTTAAATAGGCTTAAATTCTCTTTTCACTTGCTTTGGATTCTCACCTCCCTGCAAGGTAGTTAGAATATTAGTGGGAAAGGAAAATGACATCCAGAAAACGGTTGTTTTGGCGAATACCAGCTATCGTATCATTACTGCTTTACCTGTGCAAATTACCTGGTAGCTTCAAAAGAGCAAATTGTTATTATTAGAGATTCTAACAATGAGCAAAATTAATAAATTTAATTTCCACTGCGGTCTCTAAGGGACTAATTTGATTGTTTATCTACCATTTCTAAGAAAAATGAAATTTACCCACTGCTTTGCAATGTCCACACACTCATCTCTCTATAAAATTTAATTGAAATATTTAAAAAAAAAATGTTTTTATTTAAATAAAATGCACAAATGCATGCTATATTGAAGCACTTTATAGATTACTGTTACACGTAAGCTACGTTTGCCCTTTTAAATTGCCCCTCGGAGACAAATAAAGTGATCTGAATTGAATCTCTGGTGCCTGGTGTGTGTTCCTGCTCGTGAATGTGTGTGCGTGGTGTCGCTGTCACTGGGTACAGGTGGCAACCAAATCATCAGTGGAGAAAAAGGGGCTATTAATAAACCAGAGTCTGGTGTTAGCTACACACACACACACAAACACACAGACTTGTGCATCCAAATAGAGGCAGGCAGAGAAAACGGTGTACACAAAATCAAAAAAGGCGTTCACATAAAACAGTCAAAAGAAAGAAGAAGAGGAGAAACAAAAACAAAAAAGAAGCACGGACGCTGTTCTCATCTTCCTTTAGTGTTCCTGGCTCAGCACCAAACACAGAGTCTGACTGCCTCCCGTGGGGAGAATAACTCCAGGCCTAAATTCCTTTGTGTTATTTCATGTTTTTTTTCTCTGTGCGGCAACAATCTTTCCCTGTCTGTGCACCAGCCCTCATTAAGGGAACTTTACCAATACTGACAACGTTGTAAAACACACCGTACGGGCGGCTATATGCAGTATACAAGCACACGCAGGCTGGCGTTCCTGCACACACATAAACACATACAACCACGCTGCCCTGCTGCAGGCCACAGTTTAAAAAGCACATACATGCACATTAACGCTCTCTCTCTCTCTCTGTGTGTCTCTGTTTTACCGTCTTATTTACATTCCTTTAAAGCTACAGGCTGAAGAGTTCAGGAGTTTGGGAGGGACCGGGGGAGAAAAAACGAGGGTCTCACATAGACAGAAGTCATTTCCGCTGTGTTGGGGAGGTCTGTGAAGGGTCAAGCCTTCCACAGCCCCGGCTGTGTGAATCACATAAACACTGAGTGAAACACTCCCACTCTGTACCCGACTGCAGCCTTCCCCCGGTGCTCGCCCAGCAGGAGCCACACTTAGCCCATTACGCAGCACTTTCTACTGTACGTTTAGAGTGGTTCCGCATGGGAATGTTGTGAAAGGTCTTTAATGGCCTCTCACGGACAGAAATGTGGACCATTTTAAAAAAAATAAAAAATTGACGTAGGAAATATTATAGCACAAACATATGGATAACCAGGAAAGCTCCTTAAAGGGGAACTACTGTTTTTTACAACCTGGACCTTATTTCTGGCATAAAATACGGTCGTTTACTCACCCATATAACTTTTGTGTAATTTGTAGTCCTTCGGGAGATATTTAGATCAGCGTATATCCATATAGTGGGAGTGACTGGGGCACAGAAACGCAGCCTCTAAATAACGCATAATCTGCCGTTCATTTCACCAATATTTTGTTATCGTACGCTAGTGCTATTCCCCGTTGAGTCCAGAGTTAGTGGTTATCATCATTCGGGGTCTGTAGGTCAATCTACAGACCCCGGATGATGATAACCGATGTCTTCTGACCACAAGGGGATGTCTTCTGACCTGGATGATGTCATCTCTGAGCACCGCGCAATGGTTGGCTTGTTTACCTGTAATTTGCTACTGCTATTTTTTTTTTGCAACATGGCTTAATATTTTTCCGATTCTGAGGTTGGGGACGAACTATAGCAGTGGCAAATTACAGGTAAACAAGCCGACCATCGTGGGTGCACCCGGCAGATAATGCGTTATTTAGAAGCTGCGTTTCGGTGCCCCACTCACTCCCACTACATGGATATACGCTGATCTAATTATCTCCCGAAGGAATGCAAATTACACAAAAGTTATATGGGTGAGTAAACAACCGTATTTTATGCCAGAAATAAGGTCCAGGCTGTAAAAATCAGTAGTTCCCCTTTAAGTGCGGTTTCTACCTCTACGGGACATAAACGGCGTAACCTACGTACGTAGCCTAGGCCGGTGCAAGCTATTTATACTTGTGTGTTCGTCAGTCTGGCGAAAAATACCTGTAAAAATACCATCCAAACACTAGTTGGCGCTGTGTCATTTTTGCCACTCTGGTTAATTTTTGTTTCCACTTCCTGCTTTCAAATACTTTCAAACAATGGCGACTGAAACTTTCGCCAAATTTCGCAGAAGACAGGCAGTACAAATGTTTGCATCTCCTCAGTTAACCTTTCCTCAATGTGTTTCCATCTTTATTGATCCAAAACAATCAATTCAAAAATTGCGGAGATGGAGAAGCAGCTAGAAACACTAAAGCGGAAACACGCTACTACCAAGTGGACCAATCACAGCTCTTTCTGGGGAGGTGCACGTCAAGCTACGGCGTAGAATTTTATGTCTTCATATTATTCTTAAACCCGTACTCACATTTTCAGGTAGTTCTAATACCCTCCTCTAATCATTTTTATTTCTATCATTTGGGTGTCTTGCTTTCTTCCCATGAGAAAATCCCACTTTGGTGTTTCATTGTAAAACAGCAGATCAAACATAGCTGCCAGGGACCTGGGTCCCAGTGTTTGTTTTGTCACGCTCCTGTCAAAATCTGTTCCTCTTTCTCAGCCTTTCCAGTGCGCTCACACAAACACATATTACACAAAGCAGCCCTGTGACGCCTCTGACCACACAGTGCAGCTTGATGAGAGGCCGCCGATCGCTGCCACACACGGTACAGTAGAGGAGGCGTGACGGCTGAGTGATCATATATTAAAGCGTCTGATTTGTTTAAAGGTACATTTGGATTACACTGGTGCGCTGCCAAATCAAACTTTCACTGATAGCCACTGCAAACCTGCTGCTCAGCGCACACACACAAACCTAGAAAGCCACAACACTGCCAACAGAACTTATCAATAAAGGTCAACGCTGCTAGAAATTATTAACACGTTTGGAATTCACATCAGACCACTGAGATCGCTGCTTACATCTGTTACCGTTGAAAGGAAATATGCAATTGTGCAACAACGTTAGCCATGCTGGTAAAAAAAAACAAAAAAAAAAAACACCCAACAAATCAAATTCTCTCACGAATTCAAACTGTTGCACTTTTCATCATGTCTTTGGCAAACTGCGAGAGCGCTGTGTTTTATTGTGTGCAAGTGACATCGATGGAAGCGGGATTTTATCCGGACAGGGCTCATGCATGTCCTGGCTTGCCTGGCAAATGGTCTCGTTTCAGACTCTCAGATCTCCTGCAGAGTGTTTATGTGTGTGAAAGCATCTGTGTGTCAGCTGCACATGCGTATACGTAGCACGCGAGTGTTTAAATATCATGATTTACATGCACGCTGTTGGTTCTTCCTCTGTTTGGTGGACTATTAACGTCTGTCGTTGTGTTTGTGTGCGAGTGTTAGGGACACCAGTGGGTACACTTCACTGACAGGGATGCTGTTAAACGCTTTTTGCAGGTTTCAGGTTTCAGTGTATCCCTGCACACGCAGCACAGACACTCTCTTGAATTTAATGTCCCCATCCACAGCTCATTTACACCTGAGGTGGTGGGTGGAAGTGTTTGGTTAATGGTGCACCTGCAGTAACTTTCCCATGACAGTATAAATACACAAGACTCAAGATCAAAACGCAGGTTGGAGATCGAAATGGAAATACGAAAGAAACGTGGCGGGTAGGCGACACCTCACGACACAGTCGGCATGGGAATGTTCAAAAGAGCAAAAATCTGTTTCTTTTTTATCATCAGCGTTTCTTGTTGTTTTTGTATATTTATTGGATTTTAATGATTTTAGAAGTCAGCCGGTTCATAATGCCAGGTCTTAACACATGTACCTGAAGCTGCTCACTTGCGACTGCCCAGATTGCCCAGATCGGATCTTAATGGAAGGTCTAAAAAGGGACGCGGACCACCTCCAAATGTGGTCAGGGATCAGATCTCAAATGCGATGTCAGTGCGTCCTGGGAGTGTTCACACCCGTCTTTTACGTGGTCGGAACGCCCAGATCGGCTCTCAGTGCGAGGTCGGAACAGGCCCAGTGTGACACTCACTCTGCATGGAGTCTCAACTAGTGTGTTTTAGTGTTCTTTGTCCACACTGAGCAAATAAAATCTCATCTAATACCCGATATGTGCTCTAAATTTAAGAGCATACGTCGCTGTTTGTATTCATTTCTGTCCATGACAGTTGTTTTAGAGACCCATGTGTTTTTGTTGCGACTGACTTTCGGTTATGAAAGACTAATGTTGTGTTAGCCTGGAGCGATGAAGTGGGGGGAGGGGGGCTATTTCATTGTTGGTTTTCAGTAAGTGTATAATCAACCCAGTTCATAAGAATTTCATACTAGACTGTAACGTTAGATGAAACTGTGATAAATGCAGAGATTATATCAGTGTCCATGAAGCTTGTTTGGTATTGTAAGAATAACGTTAGCCAAGTTACTTCACCTGACTGACTGAGCTACATGATCTACTTTAAGTTTATAATAGCTAGGCTGGTAGTTGATTTTAAAGTAAGTTAAAGTACAAGAATGGAGACAAATAGTTTAAGACTCGACCTAACATAATACTGAGGTCTAAGCAGTCAGTCTTATTTTGTGTAGGGACAGATAACAATGAAAAGAAAAGGGAAATATCCCAGACTTGTTTGTAAAGAAGCACAAGTCTCCAGCGTCACGTTTTTGTTCTGTCGGCTTCGGCCTAGTTACTGTGCTTTTCAGACACACTGATACTCCCACTCAAACCACATTTCTTTCTTGGTTGTTGACTTTATTTAAATAAAGTGGTTAAACTTTACGCTTAATCTGTGTCTCTCCTTTTGTTGCCATGGCTTACGAGCCAGATCATGACAAAAGGCAAAACTGCGAGTATACCCACTTCTCCAGAGACCACTACACCACTGATCACAGGGCTAACACAGAGAGACAGACAACCATTCACACTCACACCTACGGCCAGTTTAGAATCATAAATGAACCTAACCAGCATGTCTTTGGACGGTGGGAGGAAGCCGGAGTACCCGGAGAGAACCCACGCAGACACAGGGAGAACATGCAAACCCAGTCGGCCCATGGGACCTTCTTACTGTGAGGCAACGGTGCTAACCACCATCCCACTGTGCCGCCCTTCATGCAGGTTACGAATGACAAAAAAAAAGGTGAACATCCTTCTCCCATAAACTCTTGCTATCATTTCCTGTCGTTAAAAATGGATTACTTTTTCACTTCCAGCTTTTTAATGCTTCCTCAAGCACGATTTACCTCCTTACAGGCCCCACTAAAACAAGCCAAGTTTGATGCTTTTACAGCCTATTAAAAATACTTAAATCAGAATCAGAATCAGAATCAGCTTTAATGGCCAAGTATGACACATACAAGGAATTTGACTCCGGCAACTTTTCTCTCTAGTACAGAAACATCTTAAATAAGTGAAATAAAAATAAAATAAAATAAAATAAAATAAGATAAAAAGAGGAAACTATAGAGACTTTTCTCCTGGGATAAGGAGATGAGGATAAAGATCCAGCTGAATGATCAGTAAACACTTATAAAAAGTGTCTCATACCAACTCTGATAAATAAATTCAAAATACACAGTTAAAGTTGCAAAGTTGTAATAGTAATAATAATTCTGTTTTTAGACACACTCCTCTTTCAATTACATGTTATAATATAGACTTTATCATCTTTGACAATCCTATCATTAGAAGAGGTAAAAAGTATTTTGATCCAACTTTTTGGGCAACAGCGTACATGTGGTCGGCTAAACAAAACTCACGTTCAGACACATCTGAATTGGACGATAAACCATGTTCCCCGCTGTGGATAACTTTTGCAGGTGCAGCCCGTCTCGGAGACGCGCACGGCCGCGCGCTCCGGATCCTCGCCACACCTCCCACTTCCCCAGCTCGTTTAAGCGCTCTCCTCCCGGTGCTTCAATGAGCGCTATTGTCGAGGAGACTGCGCGCTGCCCTGAACGCCGCGGACCCGAAGTCTCCGAGCAGAGCAGTGGGGAGCACCTTTTGCGTAGTGGGGAACGACGACTCCTCCGCGCTGGAGGTTTTTTTTTTCTTCTTCTTTTTGAACATTGTTCGGCGAGGTTTGCATCGAGAGACGCGCGCAGCAAAAGTGGATAAAAAGTTTGGGGCAGAAGCTGTTCGAGCGCATTCCAGCGGACTTTGGATTACTTTGCCAAGGTAAGCTTCTCCTGCGCTTTTATTGTGATTTTTCAACTATCAAGGTGCCTTGTTGAGCACAATGAACAGCCGACTGAACAGCACACTGATATCTTCTATTCCTCAGTGGAAATGAACGCGATTTTACAACCTTTTAATGGATTTGTGTCCCCCTGCGCATGTATGGGATCTTTTAGATGCCGTGATATCGATTAGAACGACAGAGTTTTACGCTCTGAGAGGCTCTGCCAGTTCATCTTGAAGCCTGCTTCACATGTGAAAGCCTCCCCTGTGGCCAGTGACTTAGTCGGCGTGTCTTTGCATTCCTCTGCCCGGCGCATGGGGGTCAGTATCTCGGGTCAGGATCTGTCTGCCAGACGCGCTCAGCGAGACGCGCGCAGGCAGGAGAGACAGCGACAGGAGTGTTTCCTGCAGAGATACGCGCAAACGAGATTATCTCTTATCTGCGGCGTTGCTTCAGAGGCGCGTTGGTGCCGAATGTGTCGGATTATGGGCTCGTTATCTGGCTTCTCTCTCTCTCTCTGACATCTGGCTGTTTGTTTATGGGAGACTTTAATCTGATGATCCCTGAGAGACAAATCAAGATCCCCACTGGGGGTTTAGAGCTCGTCTCCCAGTTAAAGTGATGACTTTATGGTGTTTTGTGTGAATTTAAATGCTCAGCTTTTTATTTTCAACCGTGTGAATCTTAACTTGCAGGTTTTATTTTGCACTAGATCTCTGTTTCTATTCTACACTGACACCAAATTTCACTAAATGAGTATAGTTGTAGCCAATTTGGATAACAAATAAATGTAAGCCCTAAATTAACATTATGAAAAATCTGCTAACTTTGGATCTGACAGAACAAGCGAGTGAAGGGAACTTGCAACCTGTGGTGAGGATTATTTTCTGTCATCTCTCAGATGTATTGCATTTAAAAAGAGGGAATTTTTTTCCATGTCTAGACCTCATTGACCGATCAATGGATGAGCAGCATTTTAGGGTCTGTTGCCGAGCCGTTTGGTGAAGAGGTAGAGCTGCAGTGATTGACACTGATATCACATACCATTGATTTATTCACAAGTTGGTTACCTGTTAATCGTTTAAGTCTGTCAACCAGAAAAAAAACTGACAATAAATAGTGAATCTTAGAAATAATCAAGAGAATAAGAATTAATGACAGTAGCAAGTTGCTGTCGCACTAGTTGTATTATTAAAAAGGGCTTTTTTATTTAGTAATAGATTCATATGTACTGTAAAATGCACATTTACAGTATAATAATAAGAATAAAACCTTATGTCATGTCTTCTGTCTTCTTGTGCTAATGCCTTGGTAATCCATTGCCGACATGGGACAGTGGTGTCTCTGCTGCATGGCACACTTTGTTTTTCTCACAAATCTAGAAAGTGTTGAGCTGACTGTTAACCCCGCTTTCTTTACCTCACGTTGCCACTCGCTGCCCCCGTCCTCACGCCGCCCGCTCCGCGAGGAGTCTGGGGCACAGAAAACAAACGCCGCGTGAAGTATGGGAAAAGCAAAGAAAGGTGGAGACACGAGGGGACGGACCGGAGTACGTACGAGGAGAAGAGGGAGAGCAAAGCAAACATTCCTGACTCGGTGTCTCAGCAATTTAATTAAGGTTCTTGCGGTTTTGTTTTTTTTTTTTGTGAGATGCTGCAGCGAGCACCTCGAGGTGGAGGCTTAACCCCCGGCTCCTGCCATTTCAAGCTTGGACTAATCCCACAGGGTCGGCTAATAAGTGTTCGGGTCATGCCACCATGACAACTAAATAGGGAGGAAGGGGGGAGATGGAAAGCTCCCCAATCAGGGAGTTAATAACCCCATGAAGGAAGTTAAGAGGTACAAGGTGAAGAGGATATAGTCGTGGGCTGAAAGTGTGTGTGTGTGTGTGTGTGTGTGTGTGTGTGTATGAGATTTCAGTTGTTATCAGGCACATCAGCTAAAAGCCCCTCCTTTTTTTTTAGTGGGGTTTAAGTGCGCCCTGTGGTGCTCTGGTGTTACACACCATCACACCCACCTACACACAGACACACACACACAAACACACAACCTTCCCCTCCCCTCAGGTCAGATTTCGGTCACTGTACTAGCTGAGTGGATTTTCTTATTTTCTCTTAACTGACGTCTGGCTTCCTGAATCATTTTGCTATTTATATTTCCACTACTCTGGACGCGTTGATGCAATGACTGCAACGTTTTTTTTGGCTTTCAAGGCCAAAGAGTGTCTCTCTCCCTGTCTCTCCGTCTCTGCTCTTCCCATCTCCTGCCTCTCTCTCTCTCTCTCTCTCCCTCTCTCTTTCTGTCATTCCTTTCCCGTTTTCTGCATCCACTGTGTTTGACATGTGCAGATGTGACACTTTTACCACTGCAGCGAGGCTCGCCTCCAGCCTCACCCTTCTGCCTGCTCTCTTGTTCTGGTTTCTGTTCAATCTGTTTTCCATACCGGTTTTCTGCTGCCGGGCCTAATGTCTTCTCTCTGGAGTTCTCTCTCGTGTGGAGCAGAATGTCACACTCGGTCTCCGTCAAATCCTCTCTGCAGCCATCTAACACCAGGCTGAAAAACGTGAGCCCTTGACGCTCAGTTCAGAGCGTTTCTGCCTTTATTCTGGAAATTGCGAGAAGAATCGGCCTTAGATGCGCAGAATTTAAAGATTCTTCTTCTTTTGGTGCGTCAGAAATCGAGTGGGCCAGTTTCACTTAAATGTTCACGTAAGAAAATATAATATAATCACATAAATCACATTGAGGCGTTTCCTTCGCTTGGTTTTTGAGAACAAACTGCACATAAAAGAAAGTGGAAGAAACTGCAAACTCTCCCTCCTGCTGCCGAGCAGATGTATAGCTGGGGTGGGCCGAGCTGCTTGTCAGCTCATTTGGAAACGTTTAAGGAAGCGGGGACCACGCAGATGGAGCGGACGTCCAGCGTCAAGCCTCCGACTGCTGATAAATCACCGTACTCGGTCCAGTCATTACGCCGCTCAGAGCTTTGCTCCCCTAACTTCTGGAGCGTTTGACAAATATATGCGTCCAAATTATCCGGCGCTATAAACCTGAGCCACGTAACCTGGGAGTGGAGCTGCAGCGGCGATCACTTGGCCATTTTTAACTCATCAAGAGATTAATAAACAATCGCATTATCCATGTTTGTTTTGTGTAACCAACAATCCAAGACCCACAGTCTGTAAATCTGCAATAAATTATAGAAGAGAGGTTTGATAAGTGGTGAAAATAAATGATTTGGCACTAGAGGCGTCAGTATGGTGTGTTTAATGGGTTAATTTGAATATATTGATTGGCACACAGATTTTTGGTGGTGCACACTGATCAGGCATAACATTATGACCACCTTTCTTATATTGTGTAGGTCTCCCTTGTGCCTCCAAAACAGTTGTGGCTCATCAGGGAATGGACATGGGCCTTCTGAGGATGTCCTGTGGTGTCTGGAAACACAATGTTGTTAGTGGGGTCCTATGGGTTGTGGGGAGGGGCCTCTGTGGATCATCCCACAGATACTTGATCAGTTTGGGATCTAGTGAATTCGGAGGCCACCTTGTGCTGTTCTTCAT
>JASGAT010373286.1:0-11927 GCA_030220025.1 Chelon auratus
TCAACACTAACAAATTGCAAAGCACAATGATTAGATATGTGAGGGTTCCGAATACAAACGCAGGATAAATGTGTGTGTTCGATAAGCCCAGGGACGGCAGCATTAGGACCTTGCTTGAAGATGAATTGGTAGACATAATTACTCAGGCTTCGCCTCGGAAATCTCATGAACTGCCTTCACCTGAAAAAAAAAATGTCCTCATTGACAAGCTGTTTCAAATGAAGTGCAACGCATTGATTCAAATGTACCCATGGTGTCTCACCTGCTGCAGTATGCCGCCTTACCCTCTCCCACGCTGTGCTGTAAGTTTTCGTCTTTTATACAACTCACAGATGACCCATGAGACCAGGAGTGACAACGTAGAGACACCTTTTGCGCAAAGAGAGCCTTACGTTTGCTTAAACATGCTGAATTAATATGCATTTATTTAAACTTATTTCTCAGTTTTTATGCCTGTGCACTTTATCACACGGCATTACATTTCAGTTAGTAGTGTGTAGTGTTTTTAACAGCCACTGCAAGAGAAGACCTGACTTTGTTTTATATTTTTACGTGCATATCTCATTGTTATCCAGTAGTTTATACAGTTTCACACACATATAGTTAATATATGTATAGACGTAGATATATTTTTAATGCACAAGTCTGATAAATGGTATTACCCAAGAGTGCAGTGCACAATGATTGCAGTGCATTTTAAAGTATATTTCAGTCCATGGCTCTTGCAGACAGCAGATCTTTGCCTCCGTATCTGTCTGACACCCAGCTTCACAGCATTCTGGAAATCAGGCCAGCAAGTGAACCTCGCGTGCAGACGAAACTATGTGCTTGATTCCTTCGCAGTGGACCAGGTATCACAGTTGAAAGGCTACAAGGGGAGACATGGAAGTTTCTGGATTTGAAGAAGTGTTTAGTGGACTTGGAGAAGGATTATCAATGTGTTGTGAGGTCATGGAAGGTCATCAGACGCATTTTCAGTCAGTATCAGAACCTTTGTGTGACATTTGACTTCCAGTTATTAGATTCTTCGAGAGTCACAAGAAATTTAAACGTGTGAAAGCGGATCGGGGGCTGAGCTCAGGTCACAGCGGTGCATTAAAATCATGCTCAGTTATCTGCACAGTGGGAGAAAGATGCGTTGAGTCAAACAACGCATTTACTTGCAATTCTTCTTTGTCTTCATATTGTCTTCTCCCGCTTATCCGGGTTTGGGTCGCGGGGGCAGCAGCTTCAGCAGGGAAGCCCAGACAGCCCTCTCCCCAGCCACTTCAACCAGCTGAGGAACCCCCATTCCCAGGCCAGATGAGAGATATAATCGCTTCATCGTGTCCTGGGTCAGCCCCAAGGTCTCTTTCTGGTGAGGCATGCCCGAAATACCTCTCCCAGGAGGCATCCTTACCAGATGCCCTAGCCACCTCAACTGACTCCTCTCGACATGGAGGAGCAGTGGTTCTACTCTGAGCTCCTCCCGTATGTCCGATCTCCTTATCCTATCTCTAAGGCTGAGCCCAGCCACCTTGCAATTCTGCCCCAATGTATTTATAATCTCTTCATTAGTTTGCCAATTGTAACTCTGTGCTCAGTGAACTCAGTGAAAGCTGATTCACACGTCATCAGGGAGGTCTCATGATGAAAAAAAAAATGATTCAAACATATTCTAGTCTATAATCATGGACTAATTCTTGTCATATAATGCGCTGTTCACTTTTTCATTTTCTGTTTACATTTCAGTTTGTTGTTTGCACTCTCATTTGCACTAGTTATTTTATATATTGTTTTATATGCATCTTTTTATTTTCTGTTTTTTAAGATTTTTTTTATATTGTTGCACATTTGGGTGCACAACAGAAGAAGAATTGCATTGTGAAAGGAAACGTTTCTACACTGTGCATGTGACAATAAACTCTTGTCTCTTTGTCTTCAACCTTTGTTGCACAATGTAACATCAAAACTAGTGGTTATAATTGTGTACGGTGGGTTTATAAAGTCTAAGGCGTTTGAGGCACCACTATCTTGCAGCAGCATTCAAGAAGGTATCAGAAAAAAACACAGCCACATACCTAATTATGCACACAATTATGCAGCTGAATTTTTTATTTGTACTTTTTGTGTCTGAAACGTTTAATACTGGGTTTCAGTGCCATTGCATGAGTTGTCATTTTTATAACCGAAGTGCAAAATAAAATAAAATAAAATAAAAAGGCTTTTTCGCCGACTGTAATCTGTAGTGCACCCTAAACTGCACCCTTTTTGTTGGTCCTTTTCCCAGAGCTTCACAATCTGTTTATAAAAAATAATGCATGATGAACTTTGTTTCTGAATAGTTGGATTTTATTACACACCTCACATGTCACACTTCTTGTCTGCTTTTTTTTCCTCTTTTCTCTCTTCACATGAAGTACATCATCACTAAATGAAAATGTGAGCAGTTACCACGACGAGCTACAAATTAGGAAACAGTATTTAAATGTACAATCAAAATGTGAAGATGAAAGACACAAGTTTAAAAAAAAGAAACGGGCTTCCTTCAAATAAATGTGTCGTCCATGTCTTCTGCATGGACGACACTAAAACAAGACCTCACAATGAAAAGTGATTGCTATCTGGCCTAGTATAGTTTTCTGATTCCACTATTCTATGACTACAGTTTGTTGATGAGACACGTTTCCCCACTTTTTACAAACACTTTAAATTTTGCAAGCTGTATACAAGGTCAAATCTGTTTTAACAAACATTTCAACAACTCTCAGAGTTTCGCAAGAAGAAAAAAAGCGTGACCGGACACATTTTTGGTTCACCATCGTGTTCATGTTGTAACTGTTGTCCTCTTTTCTTCAACATATCCGAGTGCTTCTGATATAATACAGCGTTATGATGGCAATGGCAGGTTAGGAAAGTCAAAAATCAATGCTTCAGTCGATCTTGGTGAAGAAGTTACATGGACACTCTGTTTTTGAAGGCTGTCAGGAGGGTGTTTCGTATTTCGCTCGTGTAGAGCCCGTACACAATCGGATTGAGAATTGGAGAAACGAGAAAGATCAGCATGCCCATTATCTTTTGCAAGTCAGCGGAGACATTTTTAAACCTGTGAGATAAAATCGTGAAAGTCCCCACCACCTCAAATATGATCAGCAGCAGCAGCTGTGCCACGCACGTGTTCACGGCCTTCATCTTGGTTTCAGATTTCCTCGTAACCACGCACGTGATCAGAATCTTAACGTAGGAGTACGCCTGGACAGAGATGCTCACAGCCTGGATGACGGCCGTGTTAAACAGCCCTATGATGTTATTGATTGCCGTGTTTCCGCAGGTGAGCTTCAGGAGAGACGGGTTGTCACAGAACACATTCATAATTACAGATTTGCACCTGGGAAGCCGCGTCTGCAGAGAGAACAGCGACAGAATCAAGACAAAGTCAAGCCCCCAAACTAGAGAGATAATGCAAATGACGGCTCTCGGGGTCATGACGGAGTTGTAGCGTAGCGGCATGCAGATGGCAACGTAACGATCGAAGGACATTGCTGCAAGAATGAACAAAACCCCACCACCGTACATGTGCAGCAGGAACGCCTGTAAAACACAGAGGGGGTAGTAAACCTTGTGCGTCTCTGTCACAATATCTGAAAGCACTTTCGGTAGCATTGCAGTTATTCCTATCAAGTCGTTGAGGGGGAGGCTCAACAGGATGAAATACATGGGTTTGTGGAGGTTCTTCTTCAGAATGATCAAAGTCAGCAAGGTCATGTTGCAGAAAATCCCAAATAAATAAATGACAATACCGAGAAAAAATATGGGATACTTTCCTCCAGGAGGCATAACAAATGGGTCCAAGGTTAACTCAGAACTGAATCCAAAAGATTTGTTTTCCATTTTAAAGAAAAAGACAATATTGGGAGTGCATTATTAGAAATTAAGTTTCAGTTTAGAAAGCATGTCACCTTCAGAGTAACGCAGCCTGAAGTGCAGAGAGCTTCCCTGCCCTTCATCTTTTATTCTAATGTCACCGTAGACATAACTTGTTCACGTCACATGTTTCCTCTGGGACTATCGACGGCTTTTCAAAGATAAACAACAACACGGTTACTGAAGCAAGAGATTTTTTTTTTTTTTTTTACGGTTTTTATTTTGTGTTTTAAGAAATGATTAAAACTTTGACCTCAGGTTGGTGTCCTCGGTTTGTGTAGCTGGGACGTCACCTCAAAATATCCAGTCAATAAAAATAAATGAAATAGATGCAATGATGTTAGAAGTTACAGCAGCCACTTAAGCAGGCTAAAAATGGAACAATTCATTCATTCATTCATCTTCTGTAACCGCTTGTCCTGTGAAGGGTGGGGGCTGGAGCCTATCCCAGCTGTACCCCCTGAACAGGTCGCCATTCTATCGCAGGGCTAACGGAGAGACAAACAACCATTCACACTATTAAGAACAATTCAAAATGAAAATTATAAAATGGACACAAACACATCCAGTGGGGCACTAAAAATGTGTACAATTACATCCACGCCGGCATTTTATGTGAGTGTGGTTTAGCCTTTGTAGAGGAGTTGCAGTTAAGATGACAGAGAGAGAAAATGTGGATTAGAAAAAAGAAAAACTTTATTTGCCCTCAATATGTGAGGTGTGATATGCATGAGGTGGATCACTTCAATTCACCACTGTTACCAACTGCATTCATGTGTGAGCTGCTGGCCACTTTTAATTGTATATGATGTAGATTTTCCTTGCGTGTTGCAGATATAGCTTTTAGTTTTATTGCTGCTTAACCAGAGAGAGATGCTAAACTGTTTTTGTGTTGTTGTTTTTTTCCACGGGACAATAAAAACTTCTTATCTTCACGTCTTATCTTATCAAGTGGTTAGAAGAAGCAGCTTTGGGAACTTGAGGTCACTGTTTGGCTGCCCACTGCTCCAAGTGTGCTCACTTTAAATAGTTATACGGTCAAATCAAACTAATTCCTTGCTCCGGGCTATTATGAACAATGTCCACCACCCTCTACACCAGGGGTCTTCAACGTTTTCCAGGCCAAGGACCCCCAAACTGATGGGGAGATGGAGCAGGGACCTCTACTCATGTATACGCATATTTAAAAACATTTAAATTTGTGGAAAAAATTGCTGGGAGGAATATAAAAAAAATGTCCAATCAACCAAATCTTTTTCGTCCCATCTGCTGTACTTCCTGTTGAAGACCTCCACACCATAAAGACACCAACTTAAATATCTTACATCCGTTTCTAAGTGATGAAGCTACTGAACACAGAATTTCCCTCTGGACAAATAAAATATCCATCCATCCATCCATCCATCCATCTAACTAATGTATGTATTCAGCCGTATTGGATCTTCCAGTCTGTCTTAAACGGCAAAGAGCAGCCTATCATCAAAACGTATGGAAAAGTTGCACTGTGCTGTCTGATCCGCACTAGAGTGTTGGTGCTTTTAACAGAAAATCACATATATCTGTATATAAGAGTGATACATAATGCACTTTTTCTCAGAATGATTGGAGTTTATTAAACGCTGCAAACATCAGATATCTTGTTATATAAGGAGCTTTTTTGGCTGTTTTGAATTCTGCAAAAGTCTCAAAAATGTCCATGTAATGTTTCACAATTGTAAACACATGACAACTGTCAGTTATTATTGGCCGTAAAAATAATTGTTAAAGTTTATTTGGCATTACACTAGAGACAGACCTTATGTCTTTGGATATATACATTTGTTTACTTTGAATTAAATTATTAAAGCTACATTATGTCCGTGTTAGAGTTCAATACTCCAGCAACAGGGATTGCTGGAGTATTGGGATTGCTACTTAATAGTGGATTTAGAGATCTGGTCTGATTTGTATCCATTCATTCATTCATTAAAGCTGTATTAGTACAGTATTATAATTGTAATAATAAACGGCTACTTGCAACAGTTTTATGTCACTGTCTACACACGTCAAGTTGGCAGAATTACATCAGCTTGACGCCTTGTTGCTTTGTCAAAACACAACATTAATGAGACCCTTTGAGATGTGACGAGATGACGATGTTATTATCAGCCTCACGTGTTAATTAATCCCTGGATATACAGTGAAACCTCCGGTCGATAATGAGATACTGTTTTAATTGCTAATGAAGGATGCGGTTTAATAACGCCCATGGGACGCCGCAAGCTTTGTCAAATGTTTACGAGTTGTTGCACAAACTTGTATTTTACTTAAAAAACTTTTGATTTGTTAACTTTCATCGCTTAACGTGTATGTAAATTAAAAAACAAAAATGGTATCTTCAGTTAAACACAGTTTTTGCTGAAATTGTTTCTTCCTCGTTGATATAAATTGTTATGATTAATGGACATTTATATAAAATGTGTAAAAAATAAAAAATAAATGCCATTGTATTATAATCCCTTTTTCCAGCCTTTGCGTATTTGTTTATATGTCTTAAAATGAAATGTACTGATTGAAACAGAGCAGTTAAGTGGTCATCAGGCCACAGAGGATGAGAGGCTTTGCTCATTGATTCACAATGGCTGTTAGGACACTAGGACGGGAAAAAGTAATTATCTCTCCCCTGAGAAATGGACATGATGGACCCCCGAGCTCCACTGATAATTGATTTGACCCTCTAATTACTTACTGTATGCGGGCTCTAAATTAGCCTCATGTGGTGTGAGTCAGCTGCCTCAGGCCTTTTCAGTTGTGACTCATCAGAGAATGGACATGGACCTTCTGAGGGTGTCCTGTGGTGTCTGAACAGAATTTTGTTAGTGGGGGCCTTTGGGTTGAGTGGAGGGACCTCTGAGGATCATCCCACAGACACTTGATCAGTTTGGCATCTAGTGCTTGTTTTTTTTTAGTGGGGTTTTAGTCAGACTGCATCCTGCTGGGGATAGCTGCTGCCATCAAGGAGTGTAATTACTATGGGGTGGGGGTGCCTGGTTTAGTGTAGGTGGGTGCTACATGTCTAAGTAACATCCACATGAATGCCAGGTCCGAACGTTCCTAGCAGAACACTGAATTGTCACAAGATTGTCAATGTTACTCACTTCTCCTGTCAGTGGTCGTAATGTTGTGGCTGATTGGTGTACGTACTGTGCCCGAATGAAAGGTAAATAACTCTTCATACCAGCAGGTGGCAGCAGTCTGTGTTCGCAATTAAAAAGCGGGAAAGCGAATGACTATTAAGCTATGAGCTTGGAGGCTAGGAAGCAAGAAGAGCTGTAAACCGTTGTATGTGAATCGCGCTGATGAGTCCGTCTGAATTTGCAAACTCTGTGTTTACAGAGAATTTTAGCAAATTTGAACAATTAACACAATTCAGTCAATGCACATATACTGTAGCTGTTGGGTTTGACTGCTGAGACGCTTTGAACAACATGCAGACAGAGAAACTGACCAAAGTCAATGCATGTACTAGTGAGAATCTACATGAATGTGTTCAAAAAAAAAAAAAAAAAAAAATGAGCTGACATCACCCTGAAGATAAAAGACATCAGTATCTACCTGCAGACTTGGGATTCCCTCCTCAGAAAGCAAGGTACTTCCCATTACAAACAGACAACACGGGATCTCTGTCTGCCGTTCATCATTTTCTCTTTAATATGTACTAAATAAATAAAAATGATTATAAAATTATAATGTACTGAATGATTAAATAACGTCTGTACAAGAACAAGACAGAATCTGTGATTATTTTTATTTAGATTGTACATTATTGTCATTGTGATACCTGTTTGTTGTGCAAATGTAAGTGTTTAAATATATTGTCTTTCTTCCAGCTTTTCCATCACATCCACCACAATGACCAGAAACACCACAATCTCAAGCGACATCCTCGAGATCCAAGGCTTTGACATATCCCCACAGTTCATGTATCCTCTCTTCTTCCTGCTGCTGTTCGTGTACTCCTCCCTGCTCTTCTCCAACATCGGGGTTCTCGTCCTCATCATCACCGAGAAGAGCCTGCACCAGCCCATGTACATCCTCTTCTGCAACCTGTCCGTCAACGACCTGATAGGAAACACGGTCCTGCTGCCTCAGCTCATGGCTCACATCCTTTCGACAAAACGCTTTGTCACTTACAACCAGTGCGTGATCCAGGCTTTTCAGAGCCACACGTTTGGTTCGGCCTCGCACCTCATCCTCGTCATCATGGCGATTGACCGATACATGGCGATATGTCACCCCTTGAGGTACAGCTCAATCATGACTACCAGAACTGTGGTGGGGCTGTCAGCTACTGCATGGGGGGTGTCCCTGGTGCTCGTTTCTATTTTGATAGGCCTCACGGTGAGGCTGTCTCGCTGCAGGTCGGTCATCCAAAACGCCTACTGCGACAATGCGTCCCTGTTCAAACTGTCTTGTGAAGATGTGACCATCAACAACATCTATGGGCTCATTTTCACTGTGCTGCTGTTTGGTACTTCGATGGGAGGCATTGCCGTCACCTACTTCAGAATAGCTCTCATCTGCTGGATGAAGAAAAACAAAGAGTTAAATAACAAAGCACTGCAGACCTGCGCCAGCCACCTCGTCCTGTACCTTATAATGCTCTGGTCAGGGTTTTTAACCATCATACTGCATCGTTTCCCAGACTACCCAGATCTGAGGAAGATTGCATACGTCTTCTTTCATGTTGTCCCCGCTAATTTAAATCCCATCATTTATGGGATGCAAACTAAATCACTGCGGGATAAAATTACCCAAATACTGCTCAGAAAAGTGACTCCAACCTTGTAGCTTGTATCTTTTTGTGCTCTCCACACATTTCTGAACTCAACAAAGCAGAGCCATCACGATTAAACTTTGAGCGTGCAAATAATCACAAAATTAAATTATATTTGCAGAGGTTAATGTGAAGATGTCCCCTGTGCATTCAATAACAGTTTATTATTAATTTATCAATTATGTTTTTTACTTTAGTACAACAGAATACTAAGAGTATATGTATTGTGCATATATCATGCACTGTGTATACTGTATAACCTCATATTTAATACTTTTATCATGAAAAAATGTATATGAAATGTTAAAATGTCTAAGATAAATGGCGGTTTCTGTATTTCTATGGCCTGTTAATGAGAATGATTGATATTTATTATTTATTTTTCTGTCTTATTAAAGGTTTGCAGGGCCTGTAATGTGTGGCTGAAGTCAGAAAAATGTATTTGAATGCATTTGTTAATGATAAAATACACACTAAAACACACAGGCAGCTATTTGTTTGGAGCAGTACTTGTCTAAACTCTTTCCTCCTATATGTTATTATTGTTCAATCATGCAATAGAGTAGTGATTCTTCTGATTAATCGCAGGGTAACACATTCATGAATTGCCGTCTTACACTCCTTCAGGTGTTTTTGCCCTTAACTAAATCTGTTAAACTGTAAGAAGATTCTTTCAGGTGAGGCTAAATATATCATACACCGTATATTCTTATTTCTGATGTGCCAATAGACCCTTTTCACAGCTTCACACAGGGTAAACAGGGTGTAATTGATAGCATTGATTATGGTTCTGTTCCATTTAAGTGGGCAAAGGTCTGGTTATTGTGTCTTGGCTCAGGTTGTGAAACTCTGAATAGAACTGTACTAACTTTGTTTACTGTTTGTAAAACTGCCGTGAAAAGGTTTTGCACTCTGCTGCTTCTCATCTTCGATCCAGGCCTGTGTGATCTGGTTAAGTTCTCCATCACATCTCTGTTTAAGTCTCCTCTTCCCTGAATGTGGTAATGCCTTATAGCGCACTTTCTTATAGCTATCAAATTTATAGTAGATTTCCTTTTTCTTCAAATCACGTTTGCAAACCGGAGGATTTAACAGATAATTCATGTGAATTACAGGTTGTATTTCTTAATCTTGTGTCAATCTTTTTTTGACTGAATTGTCATGATAGCAAATCTGCATTTTCATCTTCCAGGCTGTTGCGAATTACTTCTGTGTTTTTGTATTTTAAAATTAAATTAGTCCGTAAAAAAGAAGAAAGAAAAACAAGAAGTACAGTAACTGGTACCCCCTCAGTTTTCCTTGGAGATCTAATCTAAGTGAGACTCTCTCTCAGGACACAACCAGAACAACAACAATCTGTGTGTTTGTGTAACCGCCATCCATTTGCACTGGACAAGTACCATAATTGATTCCTTTCAGGCCTGTGCAGCATTTAATTTGCCCATGAATCCCCTGATTAATATAGAGCCAATGTTTCCAAGCAAAGAAAAACACGTAATGCAATACCTGTGAAATTACCTTTATTATAAAATGTTATTGATTTGCAAACAGACTCGCAGTTTCTTGGGTTAGTGTAACAACTTCCACACAACATTGGGGCAAAAGCTGTCAACAAGAAAACCCATAAACAGCATTTTATCAAAGATCTAATTCTACTCATAGACAGGACTGTGCTAGGGGGTGACATTGCCTTTAATTAAAGGATTGTATAACACATAATGCATCCTGTCATGATCTCTGTTATGTACACTACTTCAGTTAGATGGCTTTGCCCATGATGAGGAGACTCATAAAAAACACCATTATGAAAAACAGCCACATGAAGAAGCGGTCTAAAACCTTGGCCACCTTCTTCCACTCCCCGGTCCTTTTCTGCGTGGCCCTCTGATCTCTGTAACAGTTGGCTATGTACTCTATGTTACGCACCATCTGCCTCTCATTTCTGTGGGTACTGCAGGGAATCTCCCTGTCTCTCCTCTCTCCATCGCTGACTCCTCCTTTTCTGCACCTCCTCGAACCCTCCGAATCTGAACAGTCCATGCTCACGAAGACGCCATTTTTCCAGGTGCTGTACTGGCTGGTGGGGTTCCTCCCCATCGATCCCATCGGACTCATCATCTGATCCGCGTCCTCTCTCTCCTCCGCGTTCACGGAGCCCGCCGTCTCTTGTCCCCTCTCCGTTTTGAAGGCGCAGTCGTCTCTGCACGGCCCCGCCTGACCGTTCATGTTGCAGTTGGCATTATTCCTCGCGTGGGGAGGCTCCTGTTTCTCCGGCTGCGGGGACATGCAGTTCTCACCCACTTCATACACAAAACACATTCTGGCCATGTACTGCAGGATGACTATCTTGGCCCATTTGGGAACAGGCTTGGCATCTGGGCCACAGTGGTGTATGTTCATGATGAAGATGGTCAGGGCAGTGGAGGCTGTGATCATGGTCATTGTTGCAATGTAGTATTTTCCTGTGGAGGGGAACAAGACAAAGAACTGAACCAAGAGAACTGAAAGCATACAGTCATCACACATAATGGGATTATGCCGGTTCTTACCAATAAGTGGTACATTTTCCGATGGTGGCATGATCTCTGCAACCAACAGCTGAAAGACGGTGAGCGCCAGCATCACGGTGACACCCAACGAAACCTTCTCTCCAGAGTCAGCAGGCAGGTAGAAGCCCAGCGGAGCCAGGAAGGAGATCATCACGCACGGTATGAGCAGGTTGAAGACATAGAAGGAAGCTCTCCTCTTGAGTTTCAGCGTGTAGGTCACATCCGGGTACGGCTCAGCGCAGCAGCCGTACACAATGATGTTCTTCTTAGCCGGCATGCCGAGCACCTCCCACTCCACGTTGTCCACCAGGTCCGCCAGGTCGGCGCTCTCCATGGCGTTCAGGATGTCCAGCTGGTTGCCGTTGTAGGTCCAGGAGCCGTAGGTGAACCGGCACTGCTGAGCATCGAAGGGGAAGAAAGACACGTCCACTTTGCACGAGCTCTTGGTGATGGCGGGGGAGTCCCACATTATCTGGCCGTCGTGTTGGATCACCACGTTGGTGTCCATGGAGCCGGTGAAGTGATCGTCCGCGCTGAAATCAATCAAGTTTATTTTTTTATTTATATGGCACTTTTCATACCTATTAAAAGCAATACAAAGTGCCTCACAGAGGCTAAAAACAGCAAAAACAGAACAAAAAATCCAACCCTCCCACCCC
>JASGAT010373287.1:741-25181 GCA_030220025.1 Chelon auratus
GCAACAGCTCTTGTTTTCTTCTCAAAGCTTGGAGAATAAAAGCGCCCAGTTGCACGCTAACACTGCGTGCTTATTAGGTAGAATGCTAACGCTAATCCAGCCAATGATAGTTCAACAAGGGTCCCATTGTTGCGTCACACTCCACAAAGTAAGCTTGGCTCATGTCACTCAGTCCACAGCTGCAGTTGTGTGTGTGTACGCGTGTGTGTGTAGCAGCTGCCTCTGTATCTCATGTGAAGCAGCTCAGCTTACATTCACTCCTACAGACAGAAAGTCACACACACACATAAAAGCTTACGAACATGCGTCTGTTCTTTTTGTTGTCTTTTAAAAAATATCCCTTTGTGTGCCGCTGTCACTCCACAGATGTGCGGGTCAGTGTTGGCAGCTGTGGTCGGCCTGGTGGGGTCTAGCTACTGTTTCGTCATATCGGGGTTGGCTTTGGTGCAGGGTCCGCAGTGCTTCACCTCATTGGGATGGTTGTACCCCTTTGCAGACCAGAAGGGCAGGTAAGGAGATGCTGTGCTGTGATGTGTGTTGGAGCTCTGCCCGTCTCTCTCTGTGTTAGCCCTGCGATGGACTGAAGACCTGTCCGGGGTGTACCCCGCCTCTCGCCCGATGACAGCTGGGATAGGCTCCAGCAGACCCCGCGCCCCTTCACAGGACAAGCGGTTGCAGAAGATGAATGAACGACTGAGTATACAAAACATTTGATAGGTTATTTTAAATAGTTGATAATGATTTATTCTTTCTTATTTTAATCACAGCTCTAAATCAGAGAACACAATACAACAATACTCCACTGCTTTGTGCTGCTGTGCTAACATCTAACATTAAGTGACACTGACAAGACTTCAGGAACAATAAATGTCAACGTTATAAGTGTGTTGACGCGCAAAAAGCACTCTTATCATGTATTCTCTCTTGCTTATCTCATTAACTTAAGTGAGTGTGCACACAGAGATAGCGCTCCTCTTTAAAAATGCCCAGCAACAGTCACTTAATTAACATTTTACTCTATCTATGTTTTTCTCTCTCCCTCTTTGCGTGTCCCAGGTATCTGTTGCAGCCAGAGACTTGGTCGCAGTGCCTTCAGCCCGTTCACATCGTCGAGTGGAACGTCACTCTCCTGTGCGTGCTGCTGGGCCTGGCCGTGCTGGAGTTCATCATCTGTCTCCTACAGCTGGGAAACGGCCTGGTCAACGCAGTCTGCCGACCCTGCTGCTACAAGCAGGAGTATAGCCTTAATGCTTAGACTCACCTGCACTGACAAGTGGACAGATAAGAGAAAAAAAAGACACACGCGCACACACACACAACATGTATGCAAACTTACAGTACATTAATGCAAACATACTGTAGCCTCATTACACCAGCACGTGTATGTGTGTGAGTACAGCACAGCCTTTCTATTGAAACATACACATGCAAAGCACCAGCAGGATGGGCGTGTATGTTGTGTTATACAACATACAAAGACGAGGATGTACTTACAGGCTCAGCAGGCCAACATGTACAGACAGTAAGAAAGAGAAGGAGCCTCCTTGATCATAATAATAATTTAAAGTGTACTGGATAATATCTTTCACTGAAGTGACTCTGTAAACATTGGCCTGCTCACTTTCTTCATTATAATAATTTTATACTGTATACTTTTTATACTTACACAAACACACATAAACTTTTTGGCAACCTGAAATCTAAATTAAATCAGTATTGTGACACAAGTACAAGATTAAGATGGCTGCCAAGTGTATTTTTTTTTTTTTTTTGATAATTTGGAAATGACATTGTCTCTTGTGGGTATTTCCTTGAGCATGTTGACAGTTTCCTTGCAAGAAGCAATGCAGATTTCTGTGATTTTATTTTCCGAAGCTGTTGTCCTATCTACCATTAAGCACACCGAAGTGCTTGTTTCTGTCTAGTTTTTATTTTCGTGGCTCTATATTCACATTGTGTTGGATCATGTATGCGACACAAGCATGTCTGTACATTTGTTTTCATTTTCGTTTTGTTGTAAATTGTTTTCATAAAGTCTTTCAATTGTCAGTTCAGCCTGGTAACAGACATTTTATATATATTTTAGTGACATATTTTTATAATGTACGGTTTGTTTGTTTGTTTCTTTGTGCAGCCTTGAATAAAAATGAACAATTTACATTTTATATATCCTGAGTTGGATTATGTAAATCTTCTTCCATCCATACACTTACACATCAGGCATGTTGAAATGCCTGAAATCCCCAAATATGTCACAGGCAAACATCGAGTTTCATGCGGCAGAGATTAGATAGAGGTGGATGTCTGTTATTTATGTTTGACCCCTGCTCCTGCACCTCCTCCACTCCATTACTGTTCCCATTACTTTTGGCTCTATAGAGGAGGAGTTTCACTGACACAAATGAGCCATTAGCTTACGTATTATTGGGTACATTTTGCCTGATTGGTGTGTTGAAATCAATTCCTGGACATGAGATTGTTTGCTGGAATTTCCAGAGTTGCTTGTGTTTGATCCACATCTTAGTTTGTTCCCAGTTTGACCTTTTAAACCCACAGCATATTATTGATGAATTAGTTTTTTTAATCCTCTAAGCAATGACAAACCCAACCCGAAAGCAGGATTAATTATTGTAAACTGACTTTAGTGGAACAAATTAATTATTTGATATTAATCCAAGTTATTATTCAAACACTAAATGCTATGTGTCATCGGTGATTAGGTTCATTACGCATTTAAGCAAAGCAATCGTCAGCAGTTAAAAGGGCCGCAGTATTGACTGGTTGAAAGGTCGGAGGGTGAATTTCTGCGCACGCACAGAAAACATTAACGAGATTCAGGATTTTTGATTTCAACCCAAAAGAGGTTAATACAAAGTTGTATTTTTAACACTCACGAATACGGGCGAAGATTCTTCTGCTGTACTTGGCACCTGGCACCGATCCATTCATTTAAGTCTCTCTGAGAGAACTGTCTGAATCACAAAATCTCACAATTCAGACGATTGAGATGATTTTTAAGTCCCAACATCATAGCAGGTATAGTTACTTCCTTTGTAATAAAAGTACGTACACAGCAAAGCAGTAGTTTCTGGAATGCTTCGTCCTGTACTGCACAACGTTTCCATGCTTTTTACAAGAATAAACTGTTGTTAAGGGGTTAATGTTTGCATGTTGCAGAGATAAACCATTTCTGTTCTTATGCAAGTCCAGGATGTTCTTCAAACACCTGCGGGTTCTTTTAGTTCAGATGCTGTCTGGTGGTCACTGACCCCTTTGCTCCCCATTGGCTGATCTGTGCCGTCACTCACCGGAGGCAGTATAAAGACACAGGGGGTCTAAAGTTTCTCAGACAGATTGACTGACAAACTAACGGCTGTCAGTTGTCTAAACCGTCTCTTCTCATCTTCTATCAGCTGCCGGAGTACCGGACACAAACAAAGGCTCGTCGTCCTCTGTGTCAGTTTTCCTGTGGGCTTGTGCACTGCATTGTGACAATGTACAGGCTGGGGTTTAGGGCCTTGTTGCTGCTGTGTTGTGCAATAATATGTGTTTCTGGGATGAGAAGAGACTACTTCATCAGGATAGAAGAGGTGTCTTGGAACTATGCCCCAACTGGGATGAACATCATCCAGAACCGGACACTGGAGCAGGATGAGTAAGTACTAGCATATTGTAACATAGTCTGGATTATAAATGTTTTTTGATGAACCAATGTCCTCCCTGAAGCTTAACACATGACACACGTGCATTTAACACTTTTACATCAAAAAAATTGCACTACAGGAGCAAACCTTTAGACCTCTTTAGTAAAGAGGCCACATACAGCCCAATTTGATCTCAATGCGGCTGCACCAGTAACGACAACATTTCTCTTTGTCTTGGAGCAAAGAAGTACATTTTGAAAATGTTTACATTTTAAGAACTAGCATTTTACAAAACATTTTATAAACAACCTGAAATGTCTTAAGAAAATAAGTGCAATTTTGGTGCATCGCTGCCCTCAACAGTTTAGTTCTGGTTCTCAGTGTTGTGTTATGTCCACAACTCTTACTAAAACAGTGTGACTAGTGGGCAGATTAGGAACAGCAGTTATTTTTTATAGCTAAAGATAAAGTAGCTGTCCTGCGACAGACTGGCAACCTGTCCACGGTGTACCCATCTCTCACCCCGTGACCCTTTTGAGGACAAGTGGTTATGGAAAATCAATGAATGAATGACCCGCGGGCCGGATAAGACCCTCTGGTAGTCCGCTTGGGGCATATGCTGCAAACACTGCGAAATATTAACTCTTTGATTGATCATCTCTACTGTGTCTTTGTTGAGTATAAACAGGGAGACATAAAATACTTTGTTTCATGAAAGACATGTAGGTTAGGGCAGGGGTTCCCAAACTTTTCCATGCCAAGGCCCCCCAAACAACATTAGTTTCTGGCTGAGGACCCCCTTTGCAAACACACAAACAATGCTACAAAATATGTAAAGAAACATCAACTTTTATAATCTTTTTTTTCTTACTTTTATTCACTATATAATAATATAATAATGATTAAAAATTATTAGATTTTATTTTCATTTTTTCCTTATCTTCCCTCCAATTGTCTGAGGCCAACCTGACATAAATAAAATATCTGAATTAGATGTCTGTTTCAGTGCCCTGGTATTCTGCATGCTCAGTCATTGTTTACTAGGAGTTAAAGAAATTGTCTTTTTCTCTCTCTTCTTCCCCTCTCTGTAGAGAAGCCTCAGTGTTTTTAAAGAGGGGCCCTCAGCGAATCGGCCCCACCTACAAGAAGGCTGTTTATAAGCAGTACCTAGATGCCACCTACAGGACAGAGGTGACGAAGCCAGAGTGGCTGGGTTACCTCGGACCCATCTTGATGGCTGAAGAGGGCGACACAGTGTTCGTCCAACTGAGGAACGCAGCATCCAGGCCCTACAGCCTTCACCCCCATGGACTCAACTACAGCAAAGGCAACGAGGGTGAGAACTGGACAAAGGAGAGACTGTAGCAGAGCATGCACGGGCTGAAAACGTTGGTGGAATCGTTGTCTCAATCACTTTTGTGTATGTGTGTGTGTGTGTGTGTTTTTTCTCAGGAGCTCTGTACCCAGACGGCACAAGTGCACGACTGAAGCGCGACGACTCGGTGGCTCCTGGTGCAACTGTGATCTATGAGTGGACCCTCCCAGAGTCTCACAGCCCAACAACCGATGACGGAAACTGTGTGACCAGATTCTACCACTCCCACGTCGCCCCACCAAAAGACATCAACTCAGGACTCGTAGGACCTCTCATTGTCTGTAAGAGAGGTACTGGAACATTTTGACAAATACAGTTTTAAGATACTTGTATTCACTTTTTACCATATAGATTAACATTTTATATTTTACACAGACAAATGATGTGATAATGGTATAAAATATAGTGCAGTTATACATTAAATGAATGAATGAATATCACATTATTATATATGAAGTTATAAGCAATTCCATAACACAGTTTAGTACTTTTATGTGAGATAATTTAAGTACATTTCTCACAATATGACTCTGCTTTTAGGTGTGTAACATTTTGAGAGTATTTCTACATCTTGGTACACTTTTACTTTTACATCAGGAATATTTTATTTCAAAGATTGCTTGATAGAATAGTTTAAAAACAAATAATTAATCAGGTAATCAGTTTATCGCATTTTCACAATCAGCCAATTAAAGCCCTGCTCACATAGACTTCTCTTTTTATGTATATGTATATTATTGTGTTTTGTCACCTTAATGATTAAATATTTTTTTGTATGTTCTTGATTTAGTCGTGTATGCACACAAAATATCAACACGTCCTCTCCTCTCCTCTGCAGGAACTCTGGATGTACACGCTGACAGGTCGAGGGATTACATGTACGCTCTGCTGTTCATGGTCTCGGACGAGAACTTCAGCTGGTACCTGGACGAAAACATCCGGACCTACATCACCAGTCCTGCCAGAAACCTGAAGGAGGACGAGGACTTCATTGAGAGCAACAAGATGCACGGTGAGGGAGAGGGTTAACATTCATACTCACACCCACCAGTCTACAAATACACTCGAACTTTAACTCTGTGTTTGTGTTGCAGGTATAAATGGTTTTCTGTACGGTAATCTGCCTGGACTGAGCATGTGTCAAGGAAGCAAGATCCAGTGGCATTTGATGGCTTTAGGAAATGAGGTAACTGCTGAATATCTGACAGAACAGGCAGATATTAAACTTTAATGTGTCGTATTTGTTTTGTCTATTCAAGAACTTTGTGAATAGCATTATGCCAATGCTACCTAAACAGAGAAGAACTTCGGTTTTTAAAGATCATCACCGAATCATTTGAGGTCCTTTTCACTGATAATTTTTTATTATTTAATTTCAAAATGCAGAGACAATTGTTCTCCCTTTAACATTACTTCCTGTCTATGGTAAAGGTTTGTTAAAATATGAGTTAACTTGTATTTTTGTTGGTTTCACAGCTGCCTTTTAGCCTACATTATGTCTAAAGTTGAAATGTTGCTTGCCTACAGGTGGACATGCATTCAGTTCATTTCCATGGCCAGATCCTGACCACTCAGGGCCACCACACAGACACCATCAGTCTTTTCCCAGCCTCCAGCGCTATGGCTGAAATGGAAGCTGACAACCCTGGACATTGGCTGCTGACATGCACCGTCAACGACCATCTGTTGGGTGAGATCACATGCTCCGGCCTCGGATCAAAATGACGGGATTTCTTTCACTAGGTTATGTCAGTACACTGACAAAGAATGTATTCAGCGATATTCATTTGTGAGTGTTTTGTTCTCAGCTGGAATGCAGGCTTTATTTGAGATCAAGAAGTGTTTCCCCAATGTCCACAAGCCGAGGCCTTACGGTGAGGTCCGACAGTTCTTCATTGCTGCTGAAGAAGAAGTCTGGGACTATGCTCCCACGGTGCCTACTGACAGGCAGGTTACAGTAGCCTCATATGTTGAAATTCAATACAATACACACTCATGTTTTGTGTAGAGACCTGCACCAAGTCTAACTTGTGCTTACGTGTGTGCAGTGAGGCAGAAATGTTTGTGACCCGAGGTCGAAACCGCATCGGAAGCCGCTACAAGAAGGCTCGCTATGTGGAATACACCGATAACACCTTCACAACAAAGATGCTACGCAGCCCAGAGGAGCAGCACCTTGGAATTCTGGGTAATCCAGACTGAACGGAGTTTGTTTTTTAGCACATGATGTTGCAAACACACCTTAGATGTGCAACATAGATAGATAGATAGATAGATAGATAGATAGATAGATAGATAGATAGATAGATAGATAGATAGATAGATAGATAGATAGGCATCCAGTAGCATAGTTACTCAGAGACAGGAGGCGCAGGGAGGTGTTGTAGAGTCGTATGACCTGAGGAACAAATGTCCTCCTCAACCTGTCAGTGGAGCAGGACAGAGTTCTAGCCACAAGTCATCTACTGACTTCAGCCATATTCTTAATCGGTTTAAACCTGACTGATTATCTTATTGTCACTATTTCTTTCTTTCTTTCTTTTTTTTTTATTGCAGGTCCTGTGCTGAGGGCTGAAGAGAAAGACACCATCAGGGTGGTGTTCAAGAACAAAGCCAGCCGGCCTTACACAATACAACCACATGGAGTACAGTACAGCGTGGACCAGGACGGGACACTCTATCACAATGAATTGGAAGGTAAATACATGCACATGCTCCAACACTGTTATCTGTGAACTAGATCTTTTTTTTTTATCTTCATCGTCCATCTGACTTCCCCCATTCTCTCCTCAGAGTCACATACAGCAAAGAAACTGCGGGAACTGAAGAAACTGCCAAGTAAGCTAAAGTCTGAACGTCAGAACCAGTTAACATGAAGGTGTTATAGCTTAGTATGACGGTGATTCTGTTTCTTTGTGCAAATGTGTGATTTTAGGAGTGGTGACTCCTCCTCCAGCTGCTCTGGTCAGACCTGGGACGGTGCACACCTACGAGTGGACGGTTCCCATAGGAGCCGGGCCCGTCCAGGGGGAGGCTGACTGTCTGACCTATCTGTACTACTCTGCGGTGGATCCCGTTAAAGACACCAGCTCTGGGCTGGTTGGGCCGCTCCTCATCTGTCGACCCGGATCACTGAAGAAAGGAGTACAGGTGAGAGGGGAGAGAAACCAGGCTATATTTAAAACATCAGGTCACGTCCAGTTTAATCTGTTGCATTCAGTGCAGGTTTATGGGATATTTACATGTGGTCCAAAAAATCTGCTGGTTATGACATTAAGAGTGAACAAGAAAAACATTTTATTATCACGCAAATGCAACACTAATAGATAATGTCTGCTTCCAAAAGTTGGTACGCTCAGATTAATATTCAAAGGTGTCTTGTCCGAGGCCTGAGGATCTTAAATTACCTTGCAACTGCACCCCGACTGCGGTAGATTGCATTTAACTATAGTTTGAGCTAAGAGCTAACATTAACATGCTACGTAAATATTTTTGCAGGTTTTAGCCATCATTCAAAGTTTTAGGCAAATTTAACTTGAGAGGAAAAGTTAGGATTTAGTGATGACCAATCCAAGAAATGGCATTGTGTAGCAGATATATTTAATCACAGATTTATAGAGAGATACTTGTGAGCTTTCTTTTGAGAGGTCTAACCCTCTAAAACCTGCTAAGACCAGGTTGTGAACCACTTTCCATCCACAGTACTTTTTTTAGCATATAGAAGCTTCCATTATTAAAAAGCACATTTCCTCTTCTTCTTGTGTAGAAAAACTATAACAAAGAGTTTCACCTGATGGCTACGGTGTTTGATGAAAACCTGAGCTGGTACCTGGATGAGAACATTAGGACTTTTACTACGGCCCCCACCACGGTCAACAAGGAGGATGAGGGCTTCATGGAGAGCAACAAAATGCATGGTGAGCAGAGAGAGTCTCACTTTAATCACTCACTACATGTCGATGCGTTTAATTCAAGTCAGTTCATATTATTAAATGTGTTTAACTGGTAGGATAAAAGATGCAAAATTTTTCTTTAGGATTATAGGATTATAATCCCTCTCTCTCTTTCCATGGGTCTCCTTTAGCCATCAACGGGTTTGTGTATGGGAACCTGCCGGGCTTGACCATGTGTAAGGGAGATAAAGTATCCTGGCACCTGTCGGGACTGGGGACGGAGACGGACATCAACAGCCTTTACTTCCAAGGCAACCGCTTCCTTTACCGCCAAAACAGACGAGACTCCATCAGCGTTTTCCCTCACATCTCACACACGGTCACTATGGAGCCAGACAGCATGGGTATGATCCAAACATATCAAGGAGAAAAGCATAATTCATACCATAGCACATTAGCCAGTATAAACAAAGTCTCTAAGAGTGGCCTGTGCAGGCTTGTTATGAGCATTGTATGTTCAATACTCAATAAAATGAGGTATTTTGTTTGTGTTTCAGGTCAGTTTGAAGTGGTGTCATCTACAGTCAGCAATTATCGCGGTGGGATGAGAGCCAACTACACGGTACAGAAGTGCAGCATGTTCCAGCGGCAGGGGGAGATCATGCTCCATTCAAAGACCTACTACATTGCTGCCGTGGAGACAGAGTGGGACTACTCCCCGAGCCGCACCTGGGAGACGGAGATGTTCCGTGGACAAGAGAAGTAAAGCGTCACCTGTACAGCATAAAAAATAGAATAACTGTTGATGCATAATAGTCAGTTTATTTATTGATTTTTTATTCATGAAACATTACTCTAAAGCAGAGGTCTTCAACAGGGGGTCTGCAACCCCTAGGGTGTCCGTGTAGGTACTGCAGGGGCTATGGTGACTGAAACTTTTGCTGAAATTTTGTTCCATTTTTATTGATCAAAAACAATCAATTTGAAAATTGCAGAGATGGAGAAGCAGCCGGAAACAGTAAAATGGAAACATTCTACTACCAAGTGGACCAATCACATTGGATGCAGTTACACAACACTACACAACTCGGTTCACCTTTTGGAAAGAAAGCAGTTAACAGTTGCTTCCCCTCGTTCTGCCCTATTTCTTTTCCTCCGCTCTTTCTTTTTCTGATACCCCGATTTGTGTTTTTTTGGGCGGCATGATGACAGTTAGCCTCCAGGTCATTCAATCTGCGTCACTGACTTGTTGCCGGTCGCTGTCTATGGGCGGACTAAACCATTTTGCGTCTTCAAGAGGGGGCCCCCAGAATGTCCCAATATGTTGGGAAGGCTGTGACACGTTCAGTCTCTCAGTTGATGTTATCAGTATATTTGAAATACATTATGACACCACTTAATTGGAGAACCCAATTCAAAAAAGAAAAAAAATGATTTTCATAGGCCCTCTCCCTACTCGGGCCCTGGGTAGACATGGCCCCTTTTACCCCCACTACCACACCCATGGGTGCACGTCAATTATGGGTCTGCACTGTTTCCGCAGCTGCGGTGTCAATTTCGCGCAGAACAGGCAGTCTAAACTGCCTGTTGCAACTTTATGGTCAACAGTGTACACCCGGAACATATTGATACCTGTTCTTAAAAATGTAAATCTTTCACCTTTATATTTATACTGCACATCCGGTCATTTGTTCCATAACAGCTGAAACTTGAAGGAATAAGGCTGGTGATATTTGATAATTTTAGAGTCATTACACCATCCTGCTGTCGCTAAATGCTTAATACAGCACCATGATGCGTGTAAATCTGTTGCTAAATTAGTCACAAGATAATTGATGGTCCTTCTTTTTAATAAACAAAATGAATGTGCAATTCTCTCCTGCTCCAGTCCCGCCCCTGTTTTTGTGGACAAGCAGGGTGGGTTTATAGGCTCTCGCTACAAGAAGGTTGTCTACCGGCAGTACACCAACAACAAGTTTACCACGCAGGTGGAAAGAACACCTGACATGGAGCACTTGGGCATCATGGGTAAGCTGTGAGGACAGCAGTGAGAAGTCATATTTATCCGTATGCATTTGCTACAACAAAAACAAAAAGGTAATTAGAGCATTTTTCTTCGGTTCAGGTCCAATGATTCATGCTGACGTGGGAGACAAGGTGATCATTGTTTTTAAGAACATGGCATCCAGACCTTATTCTATCCATGCCCACGGAGTCAAGACGGAAACCCCTGATGTACACCAAACACAACCAGGTAAAGGAATGTTTACAAAGGATAAAAGTTAATGGAAAATCCAAGAACAAATGCGGCAAAATAAGTATTTTTCAGCGTGTTCTCATATTGTTGGACCTTTTTCATGCTTTTGTAAAAGCTCTCAAGTCTTCTGCTGTTTAAAGAAGCACAGAGAAAAACATCAAACCGAGAACTGCCTTATTTTTCTGAGAACATACAAAGATTTGTAGTGTGCATTGCGTGCAACTTAGTCAATAAATTCATGAGATCCCAAAAACATTAAAACATGACTCGTGTCGCAGGTCAAACTCACACCTACACCTGGTACGTTAACAAGAACACAGGACCAACCGCAGAGCAAGAGTCTTGCTCCGTGTCAGCGTACTACTCCACCGTGGACGTTGTTAAGGTATGATGAATATACGCACAAAATCTAACGCAGACAAGCGCGGAACAGTTCTCACATGTGCTGTGTTGATGCCTGACAGGACCTTTACAGCGGGCTCATCGGTCCGTTGGTGATCTGTCGCCGCAGCTGGTCTAGGTGAGTACTTCTACATTTGTACGTGCTAAAGTAGAGTACAGTGTGCTTGCAGGATTTTGAGCACTGAAGGCAGGTGGATGATAAAAGAATGATAACCCTGTGCTGTTTGCAGGAGTCTTGGGCTGAAGAAAGAAGCGGAAGAGTTTGCTCTGCTCTTCCTGGTTTTTGATGAGAATGAAAGCTGGTAAGAAGAAGAAACGTTAACAGTTTAGACCAGGGCTATTCAATTTTAAAATCAAGAAATGCACCCAGTAAGCAGCTGGTAATGACGAATATTAAACCAACACAGACCCATGTGGTGAAAAAATATGCCATTTTTATCCACTGTGGGATAAATTTAATGATGTCTTAGCTTTTAAATTTGGTGATGTGAAAAAGGCACAGTCAAAAAGTGCAGAAAGAACCTGAGGTAATCATTTTGGCCACATCTTACCCAGGCATATCTCAAACTGCATAAAAAACAAAATGTGCACAGTTGTAGCAATGACATTTGTTTCTGGTCATATCTGAACTTAGCACATTGCAAAGTGCATTTAACTGATGCTCATATATCAGTTCTGGCACCTTGATACACACGTACTATACACATCCCTGTGAGGGTATGCGCTTTGCAGTAAGATTGTGCGTGCGATGTTAATTTTTCCCGGCAGCGATGCACAAAAAGAACTACGGTATATTCATCACTGTTACTCAAACTTCAGGTATCTGGATGAAAACATCAGGGCACAAATCAGGACACCTCGTCCTAATCTGAAGGACGATGAAGACTTTATAGAGAGCAACAAGATGCACGGTGAGAAAAGCACACACACACACAAACTATTATTCTGACTAAATGATCTTTAAGTTAAATTAAATGTCATTAACTGATCTTTCTAATGTGTTTCTGTGCAGCCATTAATGGTTATGTATATGGTAACCTGAATGGTTTGAACATGGAGGTGGGTGATAAGGTGTACTGGTACCTGATGGGAATGGGCACTGAAGTGGACATACACACTGCACACTGGCATGGCCACACTGTGGAATACAAGGTATGTAAAAAAAAAAAAAAACAAGTCATGAGACCGCCCACAGCAGCAGTACAACACAAATGACTTCTAAAATAATTCTCTTTTCTCTGAAGCTGGGTGGAGGTCCTCACCGCACTGATGTGTTTGAGCTGTTTCCAGCCACCTTCCAGGTAAAACTCCACAAAACACCTGACTGAACTGACTTTGTTTTTGTTTTCGTGCATGGAGTGTGGCAAGATAAGAGGCGAAAAGAAAAGCAATTAAAAAATATATAGAAAATTAATAGAAAAAGTAATTTTTTTAATGCAGATAAGCGTTTCAGTAGCAAGATACTTTTAGCATTAGTTATTAAGGCTGCAAATCACAAGTAGGGCTTATGCATTTAGGTGCAAATACCATTTTGTTAAATCTGCACTGATCAGTGAGTCATGACGTGTTCTCGGCTCCTTCCTTTTCCAGACAGTAAAGATGCGTCCTCAGTACCCCGGCACCTGGCTACTCCACTGTCACGTCACCGACCACATTAAAGCTGGCATGGAGGCAATGTACACTGTCACGGAAAAACGTAAGGAAGCAAACTGAGCGGGGAGACAAATTCACATGAGGATGCAGAGTAAATGATAGCCTGTTTGTTTCTCTTCAACAGCAAAGAAAGGGTGATCACAGGCCGAACCACTGAGGAAGATGGATCCAGACAGAAAGCAAACGGACACAAGTTAAAAACCATCTTAGTGTGAACAGATACAGAACAGTGTCTTATTTTATATTAAAATGTGGTTTTATAATCATTTGAGTGCTTCAGTATTTTCTGAATGACAACAGAAACAGCCGAAGTTATTTCTTTTTTTTTGTTTCTTTCATCATCATTACCATCAACAATTTGTTGTTACTTAGTGGATACTTCAAAAAATATTTTATGTAGCTTACCACTTGTATATTTTTAACAGGAATTCATGAGGAAACAGAATGCTGTAGGGTTAAACGGGGAAAATGAGTGTATTTGATTTGGTCATACTTACACCGATCAGGCATAACATTACGACCACCATCCTAATATTGTGTAGGTCTCCCTTGTGCCTCCGAAATAGTTGTGACTCATCAGAGAATGGACATGGGCCTTCTGAGGATGTCCTGTGGTGTCTGACTGGCAACAGGATGTTGTTAATGGGGGCCTTTGGGTCCTATGGGTTGAGGGCCTCTGTGGATCATCCCACAAATACTTGATCAGTTTGGGATCTAGTGAATTTGGAGGCCAGGTCAACACCTTGTGCTGTTTTTCATGTTTTTTATTTTAGTTGTTCCTAAATCGTTTTTGTGTGTGTGCCTGTGTCAGGCTATATCCTACTGGGGATGGCTGCTGCCACCAAGGAGTGTCATTGCTATAGGTCTGGTCTAGGTGGGTGGTACATGTCTAAGTAACATCCACATGAATGAATGCCAGGTCCAAAAGTTTCCCAGCAGAACGTTGAATTGTCACAAGAAGGTTGATGTCATTTACTTCTCCTGTCAGTGGTTTTAATGTTTTGGCTGATTGGTGTAGAAGCGAGTCTGGCCCACCACAAGGTGGCAGAATAGCTCCTTTAATAGCTAGGAAGTTAGTGGCCATTGGACCAACAAGGCTCACAACAGAACACACAGAACAGTGTGAAGCAACTCAGAGGTCACAAACGTGCCTCTTATGCAGCTGACTGACTGGTTTAGTAAGACTCATGTGGAAAAAGATATTTAGTTGAAATGCAAAGGTAATAGTGTGCAATGTAGCAGGAAAACTGAGCGCTCTGCTGCTGACGATGAGCAGACAGTTCCTTTATTCTTCCATTCGATGTCGAACGCAATGCGTTTGGAGCCACTTGAAGGTGATGCAGCTATGAGCCTTAAATCCTTTCAGTGTCCGACAGAGGGACCTTTAAAGTGGTTTGTCCCACTCGGAGCAGTAAGTCCACAAGTACTGATGTGAAATTGAACCTCCACTTCAGCTGCTCTTGGTCTAAAAAGCACCAACACAACCGGCTTCTCACTTACTTGTAAGTAATGTCTGTGATTCCTGGAGCGCACTGCTACCATGAAAGTGCTAGACGTTGCAGTTCAGTATTCTGTAAATTATTCCACAAACAAAAAAAACAAAAAAACAAAACATGATGAATCACTTTAGACGTCCCGGACTCAGATAAGAACCACAAAAAAAAAATATTTTCAAACCAAAGATATAGTTTGACAGGCTCGTGAGGAGCCACTTTATTCTGAGTGTGCCCGCTCATTGTTCAAGCGACCCGAGATTGTTAAGATTACTTATCATTATGAAATACACACCCGCAAAAAACTTAAACTGCTCACACACAAACTTTGTCTCCCAGACACACACTGTACTGAGTGCAGATCAGTGTCTAAGCAGCCAACTGCAATCCTCCATTAGCTGGCAAGGAAATGGAATTTAAAAGATTCAGACCATGAAATGTGGCCAATAATGCCAGCTCTGATCTAAACCTGGGCTGAATCTCAATGACGCGGTAACAGCTCTGTCACATTCAACTAGTAAAACTTCACCTGACACGGTGAACTGCAAACTCCAAACTGCGGTGGCTTTACACCAGAATGCCATGTGTCCGTCCTTAGCTGCTGTTCAACCCACACCCGGCTGTCTTAGTGGTGTAGTTAATTCAACGCTCCGGGCTAGGATTTTTTTATTAACTGGCTAAATGAGAAGTATAAAGGTCACGATATCAGCACGTGAGGCTGTGATGTTCAAACGTAATTGGCAGATGGATCAAAAAGCAACATTTTCTTTGTTCTTGGAGCGCAATCAGTGTGAGCATGATAGGGAAGACCATGATAGCTCCAGTCTCTGTACAGTGACCATTTCAAGAAGTGTTTCAGCATAAACTCACAACTCGAAAAGTAGCCAACTACACCGACCAGGCATAACATTATGACCACCTTCCTAATATTGTGTAAGTCTCCCTTGTGCCCCCAAGGCAGTTATGACTCATCAGAGAATGGATATGGGTCTTCTGAGGGTGTCCTGAGGTGTCTGGCAACAGAATGCTGTTAGTGGGGACCTTTGGGTCCTATGGGTTGAGGGGCGGGGCCTCTGTGGATCATCCCACAGATACTTGATCAGCTTGGGACCTAATGAATTTGGAGGCCAGGTCAACACCTTGTGCCGTCGTTCCTAAAGTGTTTTTGTGTGTGTGTGCCATCAAGGAGTGTCATTGCTATGGGATGTGGGTGCCTGGTCTGGTCTAGGTGGGTGGTATACGTCTAAGTAACATTTACACGAATGCCAGGTCCAAACGTTTCCCCAGCAGAACATTGAATTGTCACACGATGGTCAATGTTATTCACTTCTGCCGTCAGTGGTCATAATGTTATGTCTGATCGGTGCACATTTTGTGTGCCATTTTGCAGCTTTAATATAATTAACCTGAGAAATCATCATCACATCCACATTTAAAGAAATAGAACCCCAGACAGAAAGAAGCTCAGTTTAACTTAATAATATTAATTTGGCTATTGTCAACTGGCTCGTAAGCCATGACAAAAAACAAAGAAACGTGGTTTAAACATAAAGGTCAACTGATTTATTTAAACAAACCAAAGAAAAACCATAAGAATGAATGAGGTTTGAGTGTGAGGATCAGTGTATCTGTTGATAGATGCATGATAGTGTATGTGTATTGCTGAAAGGTGCTAACTTAAAACAAATAGGCCAAAGCCAACAGAACCAAAACCCATGCTTGAGGAATCCAGGTTGAAGATGAGAGAACGAGTGAGGATCATGACTACCAGATTTTATAAGCTCAGGGAGACTGGCCAGGTGCTCCCAATTGCTCAAATTAAGACCCACCCACTGAGGTACCTGCAGAAACAGACAAGACAAGACAAGACAAGGGGAAAACACAAAACAGGCCCTAGTGGCAGGAGGCTGCCACACATGCAATAACATCATATTCAAGCCAGCATAACAGTATAGACAAAATATAAGATATCCTGCCTCCCCCTTTGGTTCCACATGGTAAAGTCCAGATTACCAACACCTGCATGGCGGTTAATGTGCCTAAATTCATGAAGCTGATGTGTAAGGGAGATAAAGTATCACGGCACCTGTCAGGACTGGGGGCAGGACATCATATCTCACACACTGTCACTCTGCAGACAGACAGATTTTAAGAAGTAATGTGGACCAAAAAAAAAAAAAACAACAAAACGAAAAGCAAACAAGATATTTTCAGAGAAGTATGCTACAGTGACACCATCTCAAATGTTTGAATCAATAGGATAACACTCACATGTCCGTCCAGCCTGGTCTCACTGGAGCTTGTGAAATATTCATAACATCGACCACAACTTTAAAGAAACGTATTTTAGTTGGTATTACTTTCCAGTCTGCACCAAAGTGTTCGGACTGAGGCTACATCGAGACCAGGAGGTTTTGGCATATCTAGATGTATGCAGATTTGATGCCTGAGGATGTTTGGACAACAAAAACCCTCATAAAATCTGATTTTGGTGGAGCACTTTAAAGCCCCGTCACCAGCGTCTTTACACATAATTACCACAGCAATCTACGCAGAGAGACGCACAAATCTGATCTGATCTCTTGCTAATAAGAGTGTGGACGATCTGTGCTACAGATCTCATCTGAGAATCTTTTACCGCCGCCTCAACAAACCTGAAACAAGTCAGATTTTTGCTGCACACATTTTCTCCGATCAAACTTGAAGTGGTCTTTGCCAAGAGCAGGTTTTACCAGCAGTCTGAACATGCAGTCGTCTTAATCTCCTGGTCAATAGCTGAGCAGCATGGGGCCTCTCTAATATGCCAATGTATGCAACCTCTCTACTCTCTTCCTACTGTGAGTCAAGCTTTAGTTTTGGCTTAATTGCTCCAAATTAATCTGAAACTAGTTCGTACCTTCTAGTGCATTATTAAAAGTATGCATTCATCTCTCATGAGGATTAACTGAATATTATTATTATTATTGTTAGCGGTGTCTTTGCTGCCTTTTTCACAGGCAGAGCCTCTGTCCTGGCTCCGACCGATCGGCTGCGACACCAGCGTGTTGGAAGCAGATGGCTGGTGCTGCCTGCAGTCGTATCTCTCTCCCACACCAGGCTCTCTGGGTAGATTCGACATAAGCTTAATTAATGATTTGATAACTGCAGAGGCGTTAAAAGGAGCATGGAGGGAAGAGTAAATTCCAAATGTAATAGCCAAACCGGGTAGTAATACGTTGTGAAAGGATCTTTCTTTACCACATGTTCTCCCCTTTTTCACTCTCTGTCTCCTCACGCTTACTCTGATCGGCCCAGTGTGAGCTCTTCGGCGTGCTGAGGGTGAAAAAAAAAAAGAAGTTGCCAAACTACGAACTAAACAAAGCAGATGTTTATTAAAGGCTGTGCTCCCTGTGAAACCTTCACACTACAGGGAGCAGGAGCTTAATCCTAAATCTAGATGAGTCACCAGCTGTAAGATTTACCAGTCACTTTGGATGAATTAAGCTGGATGAATTAACAGTGGCTGTGTTTATGTGCATAATAGTTCTGATCAACCTGAGTGAAATCATTCTGATGACCGCTCACATGGACGCTAAATAAAATGATCCCGTAAGATATCCATGCCTCAAAATATCAATCACGATGGAGCTTTTTTGACATGAGCAAAGTGGTTTTGCTCACTGTTGAGAGTCAGAGATGGAAAGTACGACAACAAGAATTGTTTTTTCACAACTTTATTGGCAACACTGAATTCCTTCAGTAGACCAAGATGACCGAAATGGACCCAGATCAATTTGACTTGATTTGACTTATTCCATATATTAGCAGAATACTATGTAAGTATGTAAGTATTGACAGTGACGCATTTAAGGAACCAGCTCAGCAAGCACAGATCTAAGGAGTCAGGTGAACACCGAAGTTTAAAACTATAAAGTTTCAAACATTTATAGCACATTTGCTCTATGTATTGCTTAAATTGCCTCCCCGTGGAGACAAATAAAGTTTTCTGGATCTGAATCTGAATCTGAACTTGCAATATATCCCTAAAAGATTCACAAAAAAACCAAACAAAGGACGGAACCAATCACAGCTAGGTCCTTTATGTTGCTTATTTCATTTGAGCCATACAGTCCTGATGTAGCTGATCAACTTAAAGGGGAATTGCCGTTTTTTACAACCTGGACCTTATTTCTGGCATAAAATACGATTGTTTATTACCCATATAACTTTGGTGTCATTTGGAGTCGTTCAGACGATATTTAGATCCGTGTATATCCATATAGTGGGAGTGAATGGGGCACCGAAAGTCATCCTCTAAATAATGCATTATCTGCCGCGAAACTCATTAATTTCACCAATTAATTCCCATTAATTCCCCTTTAAACTGTTTTTTTGAACTTCAAATCAAGTTGATATTACCTAAAATCACTAAAACATCACTAGGATTTAAGTTGAGTGATTTACGAAATAACACAAGAAGAAGAAGATACTCCTTTTTATCCATTTGCACCACAGAAGAAGAAAATGTCTTGTTTCCTCTGGCCATGCAGAAAGAACACATACATAGCACTTGCTTTGTTTCTATGGAAACTGACCAGGTCGTTTGTCAGGGGTGCAACATGTGTGGTCTCTGTGGCTGCTTGTACAGAAACCCTATGGAACGCACATTGCATTAATTCCCAGAATCGCGTTCAGAAGGAAAATGCCGAAGCCACCTGTCAGCAAAAGAAAATCCCTCCAGACCTCATAAAAATCTGTCCACGAGTAAAACCACACCAGCAGTCAGCAAGAAAATCCCTCCACCGTTCAAAAGCATAATCATCCTAATCCCCTCATGGATCTGTCTGGAGACTCTGGTCTGAATCTGTCCATCCACTTATTCATACTAATTGCCTCTGCTCTGGTTTTACTCCAGTGTAAAACTCAGACACAACAAATAGTCCTCTTTAGGTTTGTCATTAAATACACTGGTTGTCCAAACGTATGTACTGTTAATAATAATAAGTAGGTTTAGTCAAAAAACTTTAATGCTTACTACTTTACTCAACTTTTGTAAACCTTTTAACCATTTTATGCAAACTAACATCTTTACACTAATACTTGATTTTTCTCTAGTCCGCCTTAAGCAGTTTGAGACCCAAACATTAACAAATATCGTTGTAAGTACTGCTTCATAAAATTATATATTTACTGTTCTTTCAACTGGCTGGGATGAGAGCCAATACTTCTGAGACCATGGTGCTGCTCTGCAAAACAGTGGACTCCTTCTGGGTTGGAAGTACGTTTGAGCCCCAAGTAAAGAAGTTCAAGTGTCTTGGATGGAGTAGGAGATCACCAGGTGAGTTGGTAATGCAGCCTTATACTTTTGTATAGTGTGTTGTGAAGGTATAGTTCTCAATCTGTGTTCTGGCCCTCTCCTGTTGCTCATGAACATTTAGCACCAAGAGATGGGATTATACTGTGGATCCAAAATGTGTTTCCTTCTCAGAGCAACCTGACCTGAGGAGCTCAGATATTTGAAGAAAGTTTGTATTGAAAATAAAGTCAGCTGAAGTGGGTATATTCAACTGCCAGCACCATCAGGAAATTATATCGCTCATGGTCTGGGAATACATCAGGAGAAGCTGAAGGATATGGTAAGGAAAAAATAAGTGGATGAGTAACGCAAAAAAAAAAAAATCTTTATTTCACCAAGGCAATTTCAACACCAAGGCCGTCCAAATACTTTGTTCAAGTATTTTCATGCTTTTATTTCTTTCTTTAATTATTTCTTTTTTTATTTGACATTAGGAAATGAACAATAAGTGGAAGACAAACTGGAAACATTTAGAGCTTTTTTTACCTGATTATTTCAGTTCATTAGAAGTTAAATTTTATTAAATGCAGTAATCCATTAATGTTTTTACTCAACTTAAATTTTATGGCAAGACTTGTACTTGAAATAAAGTATTTTTGAGCATTACTCCTTTGATTTTAGTAAATAGTCTGAACTTTGTATTGAATATTTAGAATTTTTCATATTTTCATTTTCAATATTGCCATTGTCACTGTAGCAGCTCTTATGTATAAAATGTGGTAAAAGTAACGAAAAGTAACAAAAGTAACTGAAACTAACTAAAACTAACTGAAAGCAACGAAAAGTAACAAAAGTAACTAATTATCAAAACAACAAATAGTAATGAAAGTAAATAAAATAAGGACAAGTAACAAAAGTAACTGAAAGTAACAGAAACTAACAAAAGTAACAAAAGTAACTGAAAGTAACGGAAAATAAAAGTAACGGAAAATAATAAAAGTAACTAAAAAGTATCAAAAGGTTAGAAAGAGTAACTAAGCTAATGAAAGTAACAAAAGTAACGAAAAGTAACTAAGGTAATGAAAAGTAACAAAAATGACAAAATTAACTAAACTAAAATAAGGAAAAGTAACTAAAAGTAACTGAAGGTAACAAAAACAACAAAAGTGTCAAAAAGAAATTAATGAAAGTAACTAAAGTAAGGAAAAGTAAAGAAAGTCATGAAGAGTAAATCAAGTATCGAAAAGTATCTAAAATTGTCAAAAGTAATGAAAGTAACGAAAAGTAACTAAATTCAGGGAAAAGTAACTAAGAAATAGATAAAAGTATGAAAATAGTGTAAAACTTGCATACTCTATTGCATACATACTGTACATATGTGCGTACATGATGCATGTAATGTGAAAACAGATAATTGGATGAAAGATGATACAAGAGTTGGATGCTAATTTCTCTCTCCAGGAGAAAGCCAGGCGTTCAAGTCTGTTGAACTGATTGGATCACACATACTCAAACCAGTGTAATTAAAAGATTTAATTTTAGATAACGACAAGAACAGTACTTGTAGCGACAAATATATCGAGGTAATGAGGTTTTTCCAGCACAAAAGTTGATGCCCGATCCTTGCAATGAGACTACATCTTAGAAGTGCTCCAATATTGATTAAAGGCTTTCCTTTGGACTTTAATTCTTGTTATCTGGAGTTGAAATAACAAAGAACAAAAAGGAACAGAGAAGGAATTGCCAGGCGACTTTTAAGTCCAGATGGAATTTGGATGCTTCTTTTTCTTTGTTAGTGCCAGCTGGTCAGCATGTCTAAAATAAGACAGTTTGAAAAGAGTTTAGCCAAGGACACGTATGCACGCTGTCATCTCCATTCTCTGTAGGGAGGTCTCCTGATGATTAAAAAATAAATAAATAAATAAAACTCTGAGAAAAACGCCTTGCGTGTTGTTGTGATCGAATGACCTTGGGTTTGTTTGTTTGCTGCTGTCAGACTCTGAAACAATGTGCTGGTGAATCTGGGGACTTTGATTCTTAAGACTCGAATTTTTCAGTAGCAGCATTCACAGATTAAGACTCCCTGGAGATGTGAACGTCCATGGGTGTCAGATGTCCTGTTTGTGTTTTGTTTTTCCTCTAAAAGTCTTCAAATGCTGCATGTTTTGCTGCCAAGTTTAAAATGCACAGGCTTCTTCTTTAGCAGCTATCAGTTCTTGCTAATCTCGTGTTTAATAGGCTGTCGTTAATGTAGACTCTGCTTGGCACGAGCATCACTTTGTACCCATTCAGCTCCCCATTAACCTCGGCCAGTTTCTCCACAAATGGTCAGTGTGTTTCAGGTCACTGACGACCTTTCAGCCCAACTTGAAGCAATTACGAATCCATTGTTGCGAGCAGCTTAAAGTCACAGAGTCAGAGATCATTTATGTCCTCTGCGCTAAGCTTGGTCAAACAGAACGGGACATATTTGCTGCAGTGGATTTCCTTCTTTAAATCCAGTGAATAAGGTGTGAAGTTTTCTAAAAGGATTTATTGAAGAGTGAGCTGAGGAAATGACTAGAACGCAGATTTGGTCAGACTTGAGGTCAGACTGTGAGGGTGTGACGATGACCTGCCTCTAAACTGATTTCACCCAGAGATTGCATCAACACTTGCGTGACTGTGAGTAACACGCTCACTTTAGGTGCCTGAAGTAATTGTTTCTGCTTCGAGCAGACAGAAACCTCCTGCTGCACCAATCATCAGCCAAAATCAAACTTCTGGTGCCGTGTCTGCACAAATTACTTTGGAAATTATGCATGTGACCGTATGCCGAATGAAATGATTTGAATCCAGTCTCCTCTGAGGAAGCTTGGGCTGTCCTTGTGTCATTCATTTCAGCAAATTTTTCATTCAAATGCTTGAATTATTACAACTGGGGTCACAAGGTGGACATGACTTCACCGTATTGACTAATTCAACCAATTGTTGGGAGGCTGCCGTATGTTTCTTGGCTGTCTTTGAATGATAACCCTGAATCCAATCAAATGGTTATTATTTTCAACCTAGTAGTAGCTGTTTTCACCCAAATCATTTTAAGATCTTAAAATCCGTACTATGTGTAGTTCTGAATGGGTCAGATCAAATAGGAAAAATGCCAACATGAGTCACAACCTATTATTATTGTAATTAAAAACAGCATACACTCAGAATATATCAAAGACAGTTTTATTAAGTACAGTTGTGCACTGATGCCTCACAGCAAGAAGGTCCCGGGTTCGAATCCATGGGCCGACTGGACCTTTCTGTGTGGAGTTTGCATGTTCTCCCTGTGTCTGCGTTGGTTCTCTCCAGGTACTCCGGCTTCCTCCCACCGTCCAAAGACATGCTGGTTAGGTTAACTGGTGATTTTAAATTGGCCAATGATAGTGTGATGGTTGTCTGTCTCTCTGTGTTGGCCCTACAATAGACTGGCGGCCTGTCCAGGGTGTACCTCGCCTCTCGCCAGATGACAGCTGGGATAGGCTCCAGCAGACCCGTGACCCTTCACAGGAATAAGCGGGAACAGAAGATGAATGAATGAATGATTTTTTCTAAAGTTCTTCCTTGGTGTTTCTTGTCCCGCTTTGCTTCCTGTGTTTTTCCCACCCTTCGGTTGTTGGATTGTTTTCTCCTTGTGTGCTCTGCCCTCATTAGTTTCACTTGTGTCTCATTAACCCCTCTGCCCTTACACATGAAGCCCCGCCTTTCTCCTTAGCTGCTGTCAAATCGTCCGTGAAGTGAACCCCGTTTGTCTCGCCGTTTATTTCCTCATGTTCTTGTTTTGGTCGTTACCTGTTTTTGGATACTCTGCTTTCCTGCGGTGCCATCAGTTCCCTAGCTTTTGAGTTTTTGAACTGCTCTCAGTTCACTCATAATCTAACTTCTGATCACAGGACACATCTAACTTTACGATATGTTACATAAAGTTTTGTCAGGCATGTACATAGGTTTCCCTGTGTATCCTTTCTTCTAAAAACCTTTGGGATAAATGTGCTTTTGCCATTGTATCATTAATTTTCAAAGCTGCACTGCAACTAATAAACAGATGTATGAACTGTAAATATCTAAATGAATGTAGACATCATGTTTTCTCTGATGGACGATCAATATCAAATCTGCAGGTAAAATTACAAACCACATGACTTGGTGACTGAAAATTATGTGAATTGTAAAAGGTGGAAAAGACAAAAAATAAAGGATGTTTTGTACAATAGTCAAACATATAGAAGACATTTAATCATGGGACTGAATTGCTAATAAAAAAAACAACAACAAACATCTGTAGATCCTTTTAAGAACAAAAGCAGGCTTGCAGCCCGACTGAGACTGTGTTTCCTCGTCTTTCCTCGTCCAGGTTGTTTTCTTGTATTACGCTGAATTTGATTAATTTCTTTCTCAGATGCAGAACATTTGAAGTCTTTCCC
>JASGAT010373293.1:0-10498 GCA_030220025.1 Chelon auratus
CTCGACTCGGGACTTGCCTCATCTTTGACTCGACTTGACTCGGGACTCGAGGGCATAGACTTGAGACTTACTTGGGACTTGCATAACAATGACTTTGTCCCACCACTGGTGTCTGACCTCACAAATGCGCTTCTGCAAGAATGGTCAAACATTCCCCATAAACACAGTCCTAAACCTTATGGAAAGCCTTTCCAGAAGAGCTGAAACTGTTTAAACCCCTATGGATTAAGAATGGGACGTCGCTTAAGTTCATATGCGTGTGAAGGCATTTAATTAGTCCCACTAATTTGGTGCCAGGTCAAATATGATGTCCTGTTGCCCATTCAAATGTCTGTAAATTAACTATGTTTTAATATATATATATATATATATATTTTATTTTGTTCATCTTAATATTCTAAGTAATCCAGATAGGTTTTTGTTGACTGGCTTCCCATATTTATTCCAAGGACTGAGGTCAAAATGCTCATAGTAGATATAAAACTAGCTGCATATAATTTTACATCTGTGACAATGAACAGGAATCTTTTGATCCAGATAATAGAAAAGTTGACAGTAAGTCAAAATTCTACTACATGACATGATTTGAATTTTGAGGGGAAGCACTGTGATGATGTCTCATCTGTTTTCCATGGTAAGTCTTTCATTTTTGTGCAAGTTTTTTTGATTAATAAAAAAAACAAATATATGTTCATTATTTGTCAATAAATGACATTTGTTGGTTCTTTTATGGAGGGAATGTGATCTGCAGAACCGCTGACGAGGACACAAGCGACAGCAGCAGCTGTGAATGGGAGTTCCTGGCAGCGCTGCGGATTCCGCCCGAATTGCAGACCAAAGTAAAACTGAAACCAAACGATGTCGCACCAGCCTGCCGTTTGCTTCTTTGTTCAGTTTATTCAACTTTCGCCTCGTTTGTGGATGGATTTTCTTTAACAGCACGCCATCGGAATAATATGATTTAAGCGTAGTCCATGGTGAGTTTTCTGCTTTAATTTTTATTGTATTTCATTATTTATTTATTTTTCTGTTGTTGTTGACGCGCATCCTGTCGCCCCAGATGGCGATCCTTATAATTTTTCTTAACCGCGTTTAAGTGATCTGAAAGGCACTACAACGCTTAACATACCTACGGTCGTGCTTTTATACATTCGTCGTGTCTTTAGTTGCTTCAGTTTTGAATTATTTTCAGAAAACTGACAAAGTGAAAGTGACAGTACAGAAACTGCTCCATCATTACAACACCCATAGATCACGTAGAGCTGCATGTCACTCTCTTTTCTATCTATTTCTCATATATCATGACCTTTTACTGCCTTAAATGCTGCTGTTTTGTATTAGTGCCCATTAGTCGACCCTGTATATACAGTGTGATCGATCGCTTTTATTGTATGTTGAGAAAAGGAAACTCGATTTACATTTAAATTTATTTCCTTTTAAAGATCAGAGCCAGGAAATGGGGCACTGCATAATAGCCATTTAATGTTATGAATGTTAGTTATAAATTACCATCAACAGTGTCCATTTATCAAAGAGAAAGGTCATGGGAGTGGCATAAATGGCTGCTTACGTTTTCCGTTTGGTAAATCTGGTACCGTTGGCCAAAGCTTATGTAAATGATCTATTATAAATGACCTCTAGGGGTCGCCTTTCTTCCCTTTTATTTTTAACCCATCTGTTGGCAGGTTTACACTTTATTCCTGTGGCTCATTGGTTCCCAATAAGTTTACTCAATTTTTTTGATTTGTTTACCTACATTCTGCATACCTGCATGGTGTTGTCCAGCTCAAACGCAAATAGTTTGAAAGATTCAGAATGATTTACACTATGTTATTCCAATAACTGGGATCAAGTTATGCATAGAGATTGTAGACAATAATATATATATATAATAATATATATAAACAATATAGAGTAACAAAAAAACAAAAAAAAAGATGAACAAAATAATCGTGATTGCTGTATTTTTATTTAGGCTCCTTGTAACACTGGTCAATATTTATGGAAATGTTGTATCATAAATGACCACGAGATGGCACCAAACACACTCATTCCAGCTGATGCATATACTGTAACTACACTGTACTAGTTCAGACAGTTATTTCTGACGTTGACATATGTAATATTTTAATCTGTCATGTGTAATATAAATAAAACAACAAGCATCATGATTTGTGCATAATTATGAATAATCTCTTGGAGGATTAGTCAAATAATGATTGTGGACTAGTGGTTAGAGAAGTGGACTTGGGACTGTGGGGTTCAAATTCCATCTACATCCATGGCTGAAGTGTCCTTGAGCAAGCCATATAATCCCTAAACTGCTTGGCAAAGTATCTATCTGTCTGTCTGTCTGTCTATGTACAGAGGAGAATGTATGAACATAAGATACACAAGTGGAATCTGTAAGTGGAGACTTTGACATACCACACCTGATAACTAACTAAAGGTGTCTGTAATTGTTTTTTTGTTTTGTTTGTTTTTTGTTTTAAAAAAGGGACATGAGTGGTGCATTAATGCATCACTAATTATAATAATATAATACACATTATACTAATCACTGTGTCTGTTATGTGTTGTAAACTGAGGTTGGCGACAGCATTACATCTTCAAATGTCATGCATGAACGGCAGATGTCACCTATGGGCAACATTCAAAGAAACGCCTCACTGGGCGAAAAACACTAGATGGCGCCAAAGTCCGTGAAAAAGAAAAGAGAAACATGACCGTGATGCTTAAACTGTTGACTGTATATGAAAAAGGAAGTGTCGCAGTTCTGCTTGTCGTTTATTTCCCAAATACAACGAGTAAATAACAATGTGCATAAGTGTATGTCGACAAGAGAAGGCCACAGCAGGTCACCGTAAAGATCGCAGTCACCTTGCAGAACAGCTGAATAAGAATCCTACAGTAAAAACAGGAAACAGATTGTCTTAACTGGGACAGTGATACGTGAGCTACTTTGAACCTAACCACGCTGGCTCTGCCTTTACATAACAGTATTACAAGAACCTTTGCACCACATGAACACAAGCTGTCATAAGCTTTCTCATCCCGTAACCCGGCCAAAAATCAGAAGCCCTTCAAAAGAATCTGAGATGACCCACAAGATACTTGTAGCTTAAATGCTTCAATGGATGCTATACGAATGCCTGAATCTTAGGTATGCCTTTGTCTCATATCCATGGAATCTGTTTTGCTGTTTCCTTTATCACCGGTCATCAGTCAGTGACTGAGATCCAACAGCAGTGGGGCATATAGAAAACAAGCTGCCACACATTCTGACTAAAAGCTGAGGATAAACACCAGAGACTAAAACTCAAAGTCACTGCACAGTTCCTTAAATTTCAAATTGTCAAAAAACAACATGAGATGCTGAAGACTATTTGACACCCTAAGAGTTTCTGCGTCTACAGTCCTCATGGCTGTGACACATCCTGTGACTGTGTTGCAGAGTTCAGTGTAAATTGCAAATTAAAGGGTTCACTCTGATTCTGAATAGGTGGCATTCCCCTAAAAGCACCAAGTCAAGAGAAGCTTGACCACAAAAAAACAAGAGCATACTATCTGATTAATGATGTTCAGTGGTATTTTCTGCAGATGTGTGAATGCAGAATCTATACTCTTACTCTTCAAAGACCTGTGCAAAAACAATATGCGTAATCATATAATTTTTAAATTATAATAAGATTGTCTCTCAGCACTGATTTAATTGGTCTCCTTATCCCAAAAAGATGAAACAAGCACCATAGCATGATTCAAATCTTGTAAAAAGCAACAAGATCCTCAGCAACACTTACATTTTTATGTATACCATGCTGAAAAATATGCAAATATATTTTATTCTTCCTCTTTTGAGTACATTTTCTGTGGCTTATCTAACACTGGGAATGTTGTTGTGATTCCTTTCCATGAACCCTACCCAAAGAGCGCATTGAGGAGTTTAAAATAAACATGGAAAATAGTTTGCAAGTATAATTTGATCGCCAGAGAGGGGACTGATATTTGTCAGCTCCTCTCCTCCATCAGTATTTTATTCATAAAACATGCAATTCATTGATATCTATCTCAGTGACCTCCTGTGAAGAAATAAGAAATGGTACTGCAAAATCCTGAGCCAAAATGCTCCACAATAGCTCACCCAGGAATGAGAGTGCAGGCCGGAAACTCTGGATTTCCCAACTGTGAACAGATTTCTTAGAAATGGCTCAGCAGACTCTGCGAGCAGCACCACCTGCTGGCTGGACAGTAGAAGTGCACTGCAAAGGAAATTCTTTCAAGTCACGTGATTTAGGAGAAATCGAGCCTGCAGTTTGGCACAGGCTAGACTGTAGAGTCTCACAGTGACTCAGTCTGTCAGTCAGTTGTGTGTGNTTTTTTTTTTTTTTTGTTGTTTTTTTTTTTTTATTGCATCATGCAATTGCACCATTTTATATCTCTTATCTGAAGAGTTGTAAATTCGGCCAAGATATGTAGTTAATCTCTCAGCTGTGAAGTTTGATACTGAATGCGTGACATCACTCACAGGTTGGGCATTTCAGGTAAAGTACTGTGACTGCAGCATGTAGCAACAGTGATATTAACAAAGTCAGGTGCTGTGACACATAGCGTGTCACAGCACCATGTGGACCTGTGTTTGTTGGCGTGCAGCGCACCTAAAAAATTTGAAATGTTATTATTTCCTCTTAGAAAACAAATTAAAAAAAAAAATAATCCTCCTCAAGGACATACAGCGATCTAAGCCTCCTGGCATCTAGCCTGGGGTGGAGATTAGAGGCCGCCATAAAAGCTCTAAAACAAATAGATAAAAAATCTATGGCATGTTTCAGATCGGCAGGTATTGCGGCCTGCATGTTTCAGCCTTTTTTGTTTTCTTCCTTCCTTGCCTTTGTTATTGTTGCCATGACTTCAAAGCAAAGCCCTCACCTGTAACCACACCTACAGCAGATGGTATGGCGGCACAAAGACGTTGCCATTAATAGGTGATTACAGATAAATGATGGGGAGGGGCTTAGATTTGCATACAGGCTCTCACGCAAACATGGGCTGTTCATCCCATGAAGTTATTCTGCCATCCAAAACATACAGAGTGCTGGATTCTTCCCTGTCAAACTCAGATTTGTGTGTTGTTGTTTTTTTTGTTTGTTTACTGCAGTGTTGTGTGAATTGCCGACGCATTCTTTACCTCTGGTCGTGCGGTCACATATCATCTAGAGATTTTAGGTCAGGAAGACAGAGGCAGCTGTTGTAAACACCTACTCTGTTTCCAAGAGTGGGGAAAAAAAGCTCAAGCGTGCATGCATTTGATGGGCGTGTGTGGGTCATTTTTTCCCCCTCTTTCTCTTGGGATACAGCTGGAAGCGACTGCAGCTCATTCTTTGTTTAAGTCCCGAGGGCTGTGCCGGAGATCGGCTTCGTCAGATAACCTTTCCCACCGAGAAACATCTTTGACACATATAGTCGCGCACTCTGACACACATACAGTATGTAAACTCTATTTAACTCTCTCAGCTGGAGGGCTAGAGGGCTGTTTAGGAGCACACAAGGAGACGTCTGTTTTCCCTCAGGGGGATAAATAGCTTTCTAGAAACTCAGGAATTTATCGTGCAAGGCGGTTTACGCCATCCTGCATACACACAGAATTGCATAAGAGCGCGTATTAAGCACTTTAATTCATTCACTGTGTGCTTAATGTTCTGCACACTGAATATTTTTCCAATGCCCCCCCACCTCCCTGTGAAGCTGTTGGATTTATTCTAAGAAATTCTGGCTATCCGGATCTGTCAGCTGCTTTTTGTCAACGCAAAGCCACAAGCATACCAAAAAGTTCTCCAGTGCCGTTTTTTTTTTTTTTTTTTTTNNNNACATATAGGTACATATATTTGTTTTTGCATCGGCCACAGTGTGCGTGATGGAGACATGTTGACATTTATAAGGCCGACAAAATCCGAACACAAAAGCTGTAATGGTGCTGTGGGCCAGTGTCATTATTTAAAACAGGCACGGTGCTACAGAATGAGGGCTCCTCTGGATTTGATGGAGGCATGCTGTCACAGTTGCAAGGATTTTATAGCAGTGAGTAAGCCAATGCCATAAACATTTCCCAGGAAAAGCATCAGGTGCCTTGGCGTGTCTTTACGTGTGGCTGGGATTTAAGCAGACGCCAGTATCTAGGGAAGAAAAGTCATTCATAATATATGAGGGGATGTGTTTCAGTCCGAGGATTTCTTTTCTGTCGTCTTTCTTCGCGATGTGTCTAATATGTGTTGTGGTGTGTTAAGCGAAGTCAACGGGCTGTTATTGACTTTGCCACATGGTTTGAGCTCGGCGAATATCCGCCTGCCACCCGTTTTACCCTGCAGTTGTTTTCCTGCTCGGTGCCCTCCTGCCAGTGTGTGCAGTCTACTCTTTCCATGTTTTTGGGTAATCCACAGAGATAGAGAGAGAGAGAGAGAGAGAGAGAGAGAGACAGAGAGAGAGAGAGAGACTGATAGACGAGTCTGGTCTTTCCAGTAAATGAGCCAACTCTAGTAAACGGTCTTTTTTTTTTTTTTTGTCATATTTTCTCTCTCAGCAAAGCAAACACATACACACACAAGCCAGGCTAATCATCTAACCAATCTGCATCATCTTCCCACGAGACGTTCATAAACATGGCCATCAGACTGACTCATTCTCCTCACCCTTTTGCACCCTCACTTCCTCTGCCTATATCTCTCTCACCCACACCTCCAGTGCCAATCGCGCGCACCCATTTGCACACGCGTTTTGGCAAACAAATTACTCCTGTTTGCAGAGGTGTCGCAGCCAAACAGGATTCAATAACGTTAATAACGCTCGAATGAATCGGGTCTTTGTCGGGCTCTCACAGCATCTTTTGCATCGGTGCTAGTGAAGTTCACGCACTATAAAAATGCTTAAGAGAAAGTTCTGTTGGGTTACTACACCGAACGTGTGCATAATGTATAATATGATAAATATATCTAAAATAACTGTAAAAGTACTCAGACTTACAGTATAGTGTCTACTGGTGTAGTTGGTTGAGATAACTTCTCAATCTGATCGAATAATACCAATATACATATATTTTATGTGCATATATATATTTTTATTTTTTATTTTTTAAAAACTATAGCTAGAAAGATTAATGCCTGGCAGTGAAAACCAAAAAACTAAAATTCAGTGGAGAGTAAAAATAAAGTTGGATAAAATGGAAATGTTACAAAAACGGCAAAGCACAAGTAAAGGCTTGATAATGTGATAATTGACTGTAATAATTTCATAAACGCGCGGACATGCAGTAAGCACGTGAAATTGACTTTTTTTGGCAGTGAAGCTCGTTGCGAACGCAGAGAGATTATGTTTTTTTTTTTGCTTGTTTGTTTTTTTAAACTTGGATCCAAAAGTTGTGATGTTTGCCAGCAGTTTCTTAACAGGCAGCGACATGAGGCAGGGAAGACTTGTTATCGCTTTTCGGGATGCCATTCAGTTGGTTCCTCGCCCTTAACCTACGTCACTGTGGAAGCTGCATTTTTATTTTGTGAAAGGAATGCAAACTGAGTGTTAGGATAAAATATATATATAAATTTAGTGAACTCCAATTCCATACAGGATCGTGACCCTGACCAAAACACTTTAAACTGTTTGATTCGATATGAACACATTGTCTTAGTAACAACTTTATTCACTTTTTTTTTTTTTTTTTAGTTTTTTTAGAAATGCAATCAATAAATATGAATAGAAATGTACACTTGTAAAGTGGTAGTGGTAATTTTAAAGGTCAGCTTTAGGAAAGAGTATATAGGTGGTACAGATAGAGAACACTATGTAATCGGAGGCAATTTGAAGCCAGCAAAGTGGGTCAAAAGCTGGGCTGACTGTCCATGTGTTTATCTGTAAATACACGTTAAAAATCTTTAAAGAAGCCCAAAGTAATTTAAACATCTAAACCATACAACAATGTATTTTGCACGGGAGGAGTGGATTGGGGGCCTGCGGGGAAATGTAAATTTCCGTCTGGCACTTGCTCGTCCTTTATCGGCGAAGCGTGGAAAAGCTTGTTTGCGAAAGCAGGGCTGAAAGTGAGCTCGGCTTTTTATACTCTGCCGTCCTCGCAGCCGTACCGCCTGACCAAACTTATGGCTCAAGGCTGATTAAGGTTTAACATCCAACTTTCCAACATCCAAGTGAAACGTGCAGAGATGACATGGCGCATCGTTTTTCTACGAGGTGGAGTATCCTGAAAGTTCACAGCATCCTCCTTTTGTTTGTAGCAACTAAAGGCAACTGTGAAGTTTCCAGTCGATCAGATGCCTACTACTACTACCACTACTACTACTACTACTACTACTACTTCTTTCAATTTGTCTCTCTCACACACACATTGCCTCTTTCGGTCTCCGATCCCGTCGCTGTCAGACACACACTCACTCACACAGACACCAGCACGTCCTCTGAGTGTTTAAATTAGATCAGTCTCAATCAGAGCTCCCTTTCTTCTCTCTCAGCTTAATGTTCAAGTCCTCACATGCGTCCAAACACCAGCGTATCGTCCAATTTACAGACGGCTGATTCATTTAGCTTTCATGCTGTTGTAGTTAATGTACCCGGAACATATCTGTTATAGACACGCAACCAGCGCCATTTTCCAAAGGTTGACATGCATGGCCGTAGATGTGACTGTCAAAAGCTTACAGTACCAATAGATAGAAAAGCACTATATATTCAGTTAACACCTTTAGATGAGGTGAAAGTGAAAATCTTACCCCGGCCGTGATCGAGAGACGGAGACTTAATGCGTTTAAGTTTCTAATCTGCAGCGATCCAAGTTATTAAGCTTGGCCTTACAACTTTTCGTCTGTCTCAATAAATTACTTTTTTTCAACTTCAGTTTTCAGGAAAATAAATATGATCTAGACTCTAGAAATCTGATAAATTATTAAAATCACAAATGCTCAGACTTTTACAGTGAATTAAAAAAAAATGAAACTCTACCAACTTGTTTGTATATGAACTAATAGATCACATAAAAATGTAAAACATTTTAACAGTTCCATTGGCAAGCACCAAAAGTTGTGTTTATTCATGGCCTGCAGACAACAGGAATCTGAAATAATAGGCTCAATATAATGTTGTTACTGGATCTGACAAACCCTGAAGCTTCTTTTATTGTTTGGCAAACATGCTGCAGTCAGTCACCACCTACAGTACAATGCCGAAAGTAACTAAACACGTGACTCAAGTGATATTTTTAATAACTATTTATTTAAGATTGCTGCCATTTATAAACCGGTCAGCCACAATATTAAAACCACTGACAGGAGAAGTACAAAACATTGACCGTCTTGTGACAATTCCGTGTTATGCTGGAAAACTTTTGGACCTTTTGGCATTCGTGTGGATGTTACTTTGACATGTAGCACCCACCTAGATCAGACCAGGCACCCCCACCCCATAGCAATGACATTCCTTGATGGCAGCAGCCATCTCCAGCAGGATGCAGCCACACACTCAAAAACGCTTTAGAAACAACTCAAAAAAAACCTGGCCTCCAAATTCACTAGATCCCAAACTGATCAAGTATCTGTGGGATGATCCACAGTGGTCCCTCCTCTCAACCCATAGGACCCAAAGGCCCCAACTAACAGCATCCTGTTACCAGACCCCACAGGACACCCTCAGAAGGCCCGTGTCCATTCTCTGATGAGTCCCAACTGTTTTGGAGGCACAAGAGAGACCTACACAATATTAGGAAGGTGGTTACAATGTTACGCCTGATTGGAGTACATACGTCTGGCATGTAACATGGTTACGTATAAAAGTGCAGTTGGCGGACCTACTGTAATTGCTCTAGAGTTAAAGTGTGTGGCTGTTATCTGGAGGGAAGTGCATTACCAGTACACACCAGAACAAAAGATTTCCTGTTCATTTTTGGCCAGAAACTCACAATAACTGTGAGGGCAGTGTTCTGAAAAACAGCTAAGGCTATTTAAAATGTTTGTTTTTTTGTTGCTGCTGCTGTCAGAACTGTTGCGGCCAGCAGCTGTCTGCACCACCAGCATCCTATGAGGAACTACTGGACGCTTTGGCCGTGTTTTAGGCGTGACGATAGTCCATTGTGACTTTAACAAGAAGCGGTTGATCAGTTAGATTTATTTCCTGTGGTTCCGTGTAACAATCCTCTCGGGGTTCCTAACTCAGTCATATTGGAGCACACATATTTCTACTTTTGATTCAGTGCGACTTCAAGTGACACATCAAATGATCTACGGTACACTGACAGGACAAACGGTTAATGGCTAATTCTGCCGGCCTTTAATGCTGCCAGATTAGGGTTAGGGTTAGGGTTATGTTCATGAAAATGAACATAGGCTAAACTGAAGCCCAGTGCAAACTAAGAAGCTCAATGGCGATGCTGTTTTGGAGACCCCAAATAAAAATCTTCACCATCCTTCATTTTCTCCCTACATCAAAGTCACAAATCATAGTAGGAGATAGA
>JASGAT010373294.1:0-19273 GCA_030220025.1 Chelon auratus
GCAACCAACAGATATCAGGACACACTGATGTGCAACATTTTAAAACCTGACAGATGAAAACAACAACGAGCCCTAATAAAAGAAAAGATATGTTAACAAGGTTTTTACCGTGTCACATATAAATATACATTTTCAATAGTATTTGTTGGCTGCAGTCTGCAGGCTGTTGTTGTTGACTCTTCATTTTGTTAAATGTTGAAGGAGAAGGACAGTTTCTTTACAGAATAAAAAACTATTTCTACAGCCAGTAAGAACAGTTCTTAAAAAAAGGCCATCCCTTTTTCTGCCCAGACCTTTTAAAAATAGACAAAACAAAATATCAGATTTGAACTTTTTGTCTAAACACAGTCAATGACATACAAACCCTCATAGTACATGGTCCTGTAGGGATGAATGGACACGACTCGACCTCACATCCATCTTCCTCTCTCTCCCTCTTTCTCTCTCCATGGCTCATCTGTGTCCTGCTGCCGACCTCTCCTCCCCTTGACCCAATCTTGAGACCTTGTCTCCATGTCTTTTCACAGTGCACAGACAGGAAGTCATGATGATCTATGTATGTATCTGTGTGTGTGGGTGTGTGTGTGTGTGCTATTGGAGTTTCAGCACAAAGAATTTGTCTGAGAATAAGTGCTTCTTTTAAAAAGCCAGCATGACGCTAACTGGAGCATAGGAACCTAAAATGAAGTCTACTCAGCTGCATTCGTAGTGTGGAGCACTTAAAAAGTGACTGATTGAGTCAGTTAAAGCAGAAAACAACTTTGTCTTTCCTGGCTGCTGGTAACATTAGTTTTTGAATGTTGCATTGATATGCTTATTGCACCAAATACGAGTCATTGTGTAGTCATATTGAACAACACTGAAAGAGGACTGTAGTCGAGAGGGCTCTTTTTCAAAAATAGAATAAAAACAAATGTAGAATGTGTTCAGCCTAATTGGACTCTAATAATCCTAAATCCTACTGTAGAGCAGATGTTTGGCAGCAGTGCCTCACATGAAGTTGAGATAGGGTTAGACACTATAGAATTTCACAATTAAGTAATAGTATTATTTTGATTTAATATTTCCATATATGGCATCAAATTAAACATGCATTAGTTCAAAACATGGTTGTGAGTCACAACTGTGCCAATATAACTAAAAAAACAACAACAACAATATAGGTAAATAAAATCAAAAATGGCACTTTCCACTGTTCTTATAATAAGTCCTAAATCATTTTTTATTTATTATTTTATTGGAAAAGAGCAACATATATTCAGGAAAGATTTATGAAAAACAGAATTGCCCATCTGCTTTGAAATATCAAGCAAATTACATCTAAAGTAATATGAATATTACTGGTACAGTAAGAAATTCTAAGTATAGTATCTTGTCTCATTTTATAAATGTGTACTGAAGACATTTATAAAGATCTGCTCAGCAGGCCCTGCACTGACGCAGAGGTGCTATGAAGGTAGTAACTAAGGTATCTACATGTATACAGGCTACCTACGGAAGGAAACTATTTTCAGTCGCTAAGAGCTAGCTGGTTGTTTCAGCTCCTAGCCTTGCTCCTAAATGTATCTACTGATTTGTTGCACATACTGATTCATGGAATTTGTTTAAATCAATACACAAAAGAAGTACAATGTAAGCCCAACAACACTACATTTCAAGTCTGCTCACAAAGTCCTCATCAACACTTCTTTTATGCCCCTAAAAATGTAACGTATGTATGCACTGAAGACAACGGTCCATATAAAAAGACCAGATAAAATAATACAGCAGCTGGAGCTTGTTGTTTTTTGTGTGTTTTCTTAACCTAAGAGGCCCAGCGTAGCAAGCAGTCTCAGGTTCCTCTGTGGAAAGTAAATTTCATTATTGTCAGAGCCAGTTAGACTTGATTTCTGGTGATGCTTAGCATCCATTTGTACTTCAGAATAATGACATTTTTTAATATCCTTGCCGGGAAAGCACAAGAAGAAGAAGTACAACGGTAAGTTAATTAAATCTGGAACATTCCTGATCTTAATCGCTGACTTGAGAGGTAGCAGAATGGAGGGAAAAGCTAAACAGTGATTTTCTGCCCATGCTCATCTAAATAGAATAAGAGAAGTGCATGTATGTCATTTGCTAGAAATATCTTTCTGCGACAGGTTCAAAGGAAAATCTGACGCATTTTAAATTAGACATGGGGCTCTGTACTCCTTGACTAGTTTTATCAGTAATTACATTACTCATATCTAAATCACACTCTCATCATGCTTAATCGAGCAAAAATTGGACACATAAGAAAAAATAATTAAGGTGCCCTTTTCCATCAAAGAAATTCATTAATAAATATATATATACAGAGACATGTTCAAGGATTTTTCTCTTCACACTGAGAATAGTGAACACTGCTCATTTGAAGCAATTTCGGACATTTTCTTCCAAGGACACTCATTATGGGTAAGACCTAACTTTTGATAAGATGTAAGAGGGTTTTGGTTCTTTTTTTGGTGACCAGCTACAGGTACCGTCTAATACTAAATGCAAAAATTACCGTATTTTGATTTATCTACAGTGGAACTTTGGACATTTCAACCTGCTTTTTCTTTATTTCCAATATTGACCTCTTGCATTTTAATCTACATAATTTCATAACAGAAAAGTCTCCAACTGAGCCTGATTGAGGCAGGCTTGATGTTTTAGTATTATTACTTACTCATTTCATGTCCTGAACATGACCTGAAATGTGTCAGAATTTTCTGCAGCTCAGTCACAGGCGTCAACTTTGAAGCGTTAGCGTGACCCTGATGCATTCAAATGTCATTTATGAGCAGGCTGGAAGTCATGGTGACTGACGGCAACAGTGGCCTTCACAAATTACAGGGTCCTGCCGTCATGCTGCTAGTTAATGTTTGCAACAAAGATATACAAACGGCAGTTATCAAAGTCAGTATCAAACTGTTGTTTTCTCTCTACATACAGTATGTACTGTAATACGGTAGTATACTGAACAGGGCATCTCATTGACATTTCAACTGATGTATATTAGCAATTACATATTTCCATGCAAAGGTTTCAGAAGTTCCTTCTAAACATAATGATATATCTGTGCTGCAGCAATAAATGTCTTTTATTCATTCCTGTGAAGATGTCAGTGGTCTTCTCTACTGTATAAATCTGGAAACCAAAATGCCAATCCCAAAATCGTCCCCGACTGTGACACCTGCTGAATGATTCATGAGAGATATTTTCCTTGCACTAGTGGACTGTGGACGACAGCTATCAGCAAGTACCTCAAGCTGATGGAAGCAGTTTAAAGTCGGCCTCGCTTCATTTATGAAGGAGAGGAATTCAAATAGGCCATTTGAAACATGGAGAGAACACTAGGCGACGTGGAAGCGGAGGAGGCTGTCTTTGCGAAGGTGTTGCCCGCGGTCAGTGCTGCGCCAGTGAATATAACCACCGGCCTGCAGACGCTTAACTACATTTACAGTCAGTATAGTTGAACCGTATCCAATCCTCAGCACTCCGCGGTCACGGTGACAGGGCGTGTGACTGTTGCGACTAAAGAGGAAAGTTTCTCACGCCTGAAAGACGCATCTGAAGTCAACCGAGCTTCGTGAGCGTCTGTCAGCTCCTGCTCAGATTTCCACTGAGCACGAGGTAATGAGATCGCTGGACAAAGCACCCGAGCATAGCAGGGTGAAGTCCTAGAAAGGTCTCCTGAAGACTGAACCAACTGTCTTTAAACATTTGTCCAAGAAATGAAGTTAATACTAATATTATTATTAATTAAATAAGATGCCTCTTCCACTGAGTGTGTATAGTTGTTTCTTTTTCCCCAGTTGTTGAAGCCACTTGGCCTGCTTCCCTTGTGTTCCTCAGCTTTTTGCTCTGCGTGTTTGTTGTGAGCTGTCCATGGTGCTTACAGAGCATGGCAAAATAAAATTCATTGCGAGCTGCTGTGCAATTAGTTTCAGACACTACCAATTTAAATGTGGTATTACTTCTGTCTGTCATTATTTAAGTTGAGGAAATTCAAGCTGTTTTACATCAGCAGATACATAACAAATAGTCCCATTCCGTAGAGAATACAAAAAGGTGAGGCTTCTCCTCATTACAAAGTCAAATTGTTTTCAGTTTTTACTGAGGGGAATAGTTTACATTGCTTCTGTGTTGAGGTGACCACGATGCGGAAAGTACACGTAATACTTTTTTTTCCCCCCAGTGGCGCCCACAAGTTCTAAAATATGATTTCTTTTCTTGTATTTGTTTCTTGTAGTTTTTTATTTTTTACAGCCTTGCGCCACATTTTAAAGAAAATCGTATTCTTTGCTACCGATTGCTTTAAAGATCTGATTTGATGTATTCAAATTTTCTAATTAAGCCATGTCCAAAATAATGATGATGCTGTGGCTTAGTTGTTCAAAGCACCTTGTTTAGTAAACCAGAGGTCCAGGAGTCAAATCCAAGCAGTGATGTTTCCTTTTGCGTATTGGCATTAGCCATTGATTAAAACGGATACAGGAGCTGGACCCGGTAAAAGGAAACTCCATCACACTAGTCAGTGTGAGGATAAATGAATCCACCGTAACTGCTTAGACAATGCGGAATTGAGCAAGAATGTGGATGCCCACCTCAGTAACTTGATACATGAGGTTTCAACTGACTACGTCAAAGCCGTGGTGTGTGTGGGTGCTGTGGCTTAGCTGGTCAAAGCGCCTGTCTTGTAAACAGGAGATCCTGGGTTCAAATCCCAGCAGTGCCTTTGCATGTTAACGTGCCCTTGCATTTAGCCATGGTCCTGAAAGAGGATGAATACCTTGAACAGTACATTTGACCAAAGCTTCTTTTATGATAGGACCCCAGCTGTCGAGGCGATTGACCTTGTCACTCTTTGAAGCCAGGTCATCACCCTTCCACGGTCCATTATGCTTCTTCCAGCAATACGCAAAGAAAATCAAATAGCATGTGGGGTTTTTTTTCTGTTAAGACTTTCAAAAATAAATCTGGAGACTATCTGGGTACATACCAAAAAGCAAGTTTGGGTTGGCAGGCTCTTTAAGACAATATTTTGCCCACAATACAACATAACTAATCAATGCATATTGGCGGATGTTGATGCACACAGCGTTCATAAAGATGGCAGAGTTGCAAACAAAACAACATCTGAGAGGCCGGCGCTCGTGTAAACAGGACAATTTTCCAATATAGACAAAATAATGGGCTGAAATGGAATGCTCAGTCGGTCAGATTTTCCAGAATGCGCCGCCTGATGCATCCTGGCGTCGTCCTTGGCATTTCGGCCCGGGCTGCGATTTTCCGCAGCCAACTTGGAGCGAGCATGAGACCAAGTCATCTATCCTCTAAATGTTTGGATATGTGGTGATGAGTTATACGGCAAGCGGTTCCTAATGAATCACAGCTGTATACGCCTGAATGGGTTTTTATCTTTTATAACAGTGAGGTGCTAATGGAATAATGAAGCACAACAGGGTGTCTGCATAGATGTTCTTCTGTCAAGGTTGCTTTTTACAAATCAGTTTTTCCAGGATTTTTGGCAGTGGCATACATGTCTCCTGAACCTTGGAAAATGATTGAATTAAAACAAAGTTATTAACTTTTATACAACATTTTAGAAATAGAAATGTTCTTCCGGTGAAGCTCAGGTAGGCCCCCTTCACCAGTTCAAACAGTGTACAGAGCAGCCTTCAAGAAGCTACAGAACTCAACGTCTTGCATCTCCCACAGAGCTCCTCGTCAGCTTATGTATTTGACTGTCATCCAAAGATTGCTGTTAACCGTGGTGTCAGTCCCTGCCTGAGAAACTAGAGTTGGCCCGGTGTTCAGAATGCAACATGTTTAGAAGTGCCTGTCTCTAAATAAACCAGGGGACAAGAGTGCAAAGCTGTTTCCATGGCGATGTGCACCAACCTAGAGTCAGTCAGCGGTTGGAGCACACTTCCTGAGCAGACCGACAATTACAGTGGCTGTTAGAGCATCAAAGGCCATTATAAAACTGTCTCTATAACCCTTGGAAGAACAGGGGGAGGGGGGTTGTGGCAACTTTGGACTCTGTCTTTAAGGAAAGGTGGATAATGCAGCAGGGAAAAGAAAACACAGTTTGAATTCAAAGGCTTTGCGGCCATCTAATAATTGGCCTTCTTTTTACAAGTAGCATCAGTGGCTTTCATCTCACAAACGCAGCCTCAGTGTGAGATTTTTGTCTTCCTTTCTTTGTTTTGCTATTAATTAGCAGACCTTCAGCCCATACACTGAGGTCGGAGGAGCACTGTAGTCTATTAATTCAACCCTGACATTAATTCTTCCCCTCGCGCCTGGACTCAAAGCCACCGTATCCACTTCATTATTCACTTCTCACTTTGAGTAGCAGTGGGTTTAGCATTGCTTGGAAGCCAGCATACAGCCAAATGCTGGTGTCTCAAGTAAACTGGAACTATGTCCGGACCTGACATGTGCCAAGATCTGTGTGTGTGGTCATCCACGTTAATTTAAGTGTCTTGGCTATCAAAGCAATGTCAGCATCTGCCATTAAAATTCTCTCAGAGGGATTTTTTTTTTTTTTTTTTGCGTGTGTGTGTGCGGCAGCATTTTCATATGAAGTTTCACATGTTATTGTCTGGAGGCGTCACACAGATTCCAATAATTGATACACAAGGACCTTCAGCCTGAGCAGGTCGCAACAATAGAACAATTTGATGACTAACCTCCAGGCACAGCGAAGACAGGTAATTTCAGAGTGTATTTGCCAGATAAACCTCAGTTGTGTTGTTTTACCAGAGCTTATTATCCACATACGCCAGTTTTCTCCCTCGGTAAATTGCGCCCTCCTGTCGTTCTACGGGATATCAGCATTTGGCTAAGTGGGGTGAATGTTGACTTGTGACAGGAACATGTACAAACCACCTTTACGCTCTGAAGGGATCTCTCTCTCTGAATCATTATTCTTCACTTTCTTCGCATTACAGACCATATATAACTCACCCTGTTGTCTAACTTTGAGCCTATATTTTTCACTTCATTATGAATGAAAGAAGTCTTTGGGCCATCATGTTGTAGGAGACAGAGTAAAACATGTAAAAGATTGAGGGTGTGAGATGTGGTACTGATTAATGTATTTCTAGTTAAGGAAGCTTAACCAGAACCTCTTACATATAACAGTACAGTATTCTTCTTCTTCTTCTACAGACTCCCTATGTTTACCATCACAGACACTGAACAGATTGCACTGTCCTATTCAGTAACTGTTCAGTTAAATTTAATTATGTGATTTACATGATTTACAGTATCATAGTGTAATGTGGAGTGATGTTTGTGATGATACTATATATATAGTGCATAATGAACACACACATCAGACTCTATGGTCATTCATTTTTGACAAATGACAAATCAGCTTACACACTTCCCGAGCCCTGAGAGGGAAAATGCTATTAGCTGAATGCACACAGAGACATATGGTGTTGTGTCCCACAACTATAAATTAGAATTAGCAGTTACTTTTATTGCTAAAGCAAAAAGAGCTGCCCTGAGACTGGTGACCTGTCCAGGGTGTACCACGCCTCTCTCCCAATAACAGCTGGGATAGACTCTAGCTGGACCATCCCACAGATACTTGATTAGTTTGGAATCTAGTGAATTCGGAGGCCAGGTCAACACCTTGTGCTGTTCTTCATGTTTTTTTTAGTTGTTCCTTAAGTGTTTTTGTGTGTGTGTCTGTGTCAGGCTGCATCCCGCTGGGGATGACTGCTGCCATCAAGGAGTGTCATTGCTATGGGGTGGGGGTGCCTGGTCTGGTCAAGGTGGGTGCTACATGTCTAAGTAACATCCACATGAATGCCAGGTCCAAAAGTTTCCCAGCAGAACATTGAATTGTTACAAGATGGTCAATGTTATTTACTTCACCATCTTATGCCTGATCAGTGTATCTTATAAATTTCTTAATATATTTAATAAATGGAAACACATAAATTTAGATACACATTTACCAGACTCTTGAAAAAGCTGCAGCTAATACATAAATAAATGATTCGTGGTTCTGAAACACTTCCAGGGCTGCAGGGAAAACAGTGATATGCTAGTTAAGAGGAGCGGAATCGTAGAGTTTTTTATTCAGATGCCACCAGCTGTAACTGAAAGTGCGTATGAGGTTATGTTGACTTGTGCGCACCCTGGCGATGTCATTAATTATTCATGACATTTTATCAGAACTCCAGAAGACAAAACTGCATTCAGTAGAGCATTTAAAAAAACAAAAACAAAAAAAAACATTTGAGTCATCTCTTCAGCTTTTCTCAATAATCACTCAAGTCAGGTCAAGCGTTCAGTGCCAAGTAAGTGAACTCGAGTCCAACACTCCTCTATGGTGCCTCAAACCAACTGAAACAACCATGATATATCATGTTTATTAATGCATTTTACATCTGATTTGTTATTTTCTTGGATTTCTGTTCAGCAGTAGCAAGCTCACAGTACTTGACAGCTTGTGGGCTTATGTGTGCGTGTGTGGTGCATTAGCACAGCAGCATGTTTCACTGATTGTCACTTTGGGATATGTTTCCATAAATTAAATGCAGATAAAATGCAGAAGTACTTGATCCTGTTCTGTTTTTACATGAAACCACACAGGATTCTGTTGTTTGCTATAGAAAGCAAGCAATCAGGCTGAATGTCCTTATTAGCCTATGTACAAAATATTCAACTTATGAAATCTTTACTTTATTAGCATGTTGACAGGCCGCAATAATCTCCCCCTGCAGCCTTTCATTAATACAAGTCTCATAAAAGCAGACAGGCTGACAGAGATTTCCTGTCACCTGTGCTGCTCCCGTTTGTTGAGGCCTGTTCCTTCTTCTCAACATCATCACTACGATGTAACATGGGGAAATAAGTGATGAATGAAAGAGCAGGGGGAAGGCGTAGAGGATATGACGACTGTGTCCCAGGCCGCATTCTGACTCACACACTCACCTCCTCTGGGAGCTAACTTCTTGGAGACTCAGATCTGCACCTCTCGAGGCCCCAGACCACTGGCGCTGACGGATATCCAGGTGGTTGACTGTGAGGAGGCGAGGGCCCATTAGCAGATGGACGGCAGACCCTGAAGCTGACAAGGTTAGTGTGAGACGCGGCACAGCTGAAGGGGGCAGCGGCGGCTGTCATCGGCACAGTCAACCTAAAATGGACCCCCGTCCCCATGCTAATTACTATGAACCTATACACAGAATAACAACGAAAAAATCCAGTTTGTACTGGCAATTTGCCTTGTGTCAACTCGTATTTCACCATGTAGCTCAATAAAGTTTAGTTAGTGACATAAAAACAACACTAAAATATGGACTGCTTCAAGGGATAATGGCTATCTCAAGGCCTTTCCTTTAAATTTAAGTCTTTTTTTTTCTCAGAAGCCATTTATAGTGAGTCTAACAGCTTGTTGTATCATAGAACTGTCTGCTAGGGGCAAGATAATCATCTGCAGTTTTAGAGAAACAAAGCATTAATAGACTCTCTCTTCTTTAAATGTTTCCTATGCCTGTGGACTATCATTCACATTAGTCACACGGTACTGCACCCTAGCTATACAGCAGTCTTAACTGGCTATTTAGCAATAGGGTAGTATTGTATGTATGACAATAAATCGAATATTAGTTCCAAAACAGTAAATACAGAAAATGTACCAAAAAAGAAATGCCTGTGTGTTAATAATAACAACAACTTCTCTAAAAAAAGTACTAAAGCAAAAAGACATATTTATTACCGTATAATTTTAAATAAAAGAAGACATATTCGGTTTCAACACAGTGCATTCAAACATATTGAAAGCTTTCCAGATTTCCAAGTTATTTGAAGACAGGGGTTATCTAATATTTCAAAGGTTCAAGAAGAAAGACTGAACAGCAGAAGTCTTACTGTCATAAATAAATATGTCTGTTTTTCATTAAAGTTAACACATGCTTTGAATGCAGGAATACCTTCTTATTGGTGCACTCATTGTAGTGTTTGATAGACCTATGATAATAACTCTATCTGAATCTGCCTATTTTGAGAAGTCTGGGTTTAAACATTGGTCAGGATTGGGTTGGATTTTGCCCATGTTGAAGACATTTTGCCACTCATCCAGGTACCTTCTTCAGCTCTAAAGGACTGGTCGGGAGTTGGGGTATTGTTAGGAACTCACATGACAAAGGTCTGTAACAACCAGACACTCATCTGCAACAGGCAACAACGATATCTGGTGGAAGCCCAAGGAGTTAAGTTCCCTTTGTTTGATTTAGTTTTTTTGATGGCTGAGAACCTTCACAGACTCATGTAACCCGTCCATGGACCATGGCACACATACAACTCAGAGGCAGCTGGCGTGCAACCTTTCCAGACTACTCTGGAGATTAGGTGACTTGCCTCAAGGACACTTCACCCGTAGACGGTGCACGCCGGCTCCCCCGCTCTCATGTTTCTTCAGACCGGTGGCCCTTTGATCCCAAGCCAGACTCTAGGCCATGGCTGCCCCAAGTGTTATTGCTGGTCAGATAGACTATGTTTCAGGCTAAGGCCTACAATGTCAAACTTTATGGGAACTGATAATGAATCAGTGATCAAGTCAGTGTTTATGATGTGTAATCAGCGTGTAATTTTCGTTTTTAAATCATTAACTTTTAAGGTTACTCTAGCACCTACCTACAAACAATGTACCAAGTCCGGAAAATAAATAATCCCTCCCAGTCTTCTTTTATGCGACTAGAAGTGTATGGTGGTGTACTTCTGCAGGAACCCTGCCCTCTCCCTGTGTTTTCCTGTTTTCTTATTATCTTTCCATGTTTCTAGGCTGTAACCTTTGGGCAGTGAGAGTTTGAGAGCGAGACTGTAAAAACAAAGTTGTCTGGTTACACTGCTGTGCCTGTCTCTCTCAGCCTGCCGGTGGACAGGATGAAGCATGCCCTTTGGTTGCATTCACATAAAATTCTGCAATGCAGCACATTCCGGCACACTCGTGTGGGGATGTGGGCATGTTTATTTGGCCTTTAGAACGTAACATAGTCTACCTTTAAAAAAAAAAAATGACTTAGCAATGACAGGTTTCAGTTATTTCCTAAGACTGACCCGCACACGGCAGTGTTTCCTTTGCAGGTCGTGCTTAGCCATAACAGGTCACGGAGTCTTCAGTGAATGTAAACATGTTTGACAGCAGCACCTCCCGTCAGTAAAATGATACCAGCAACATGGAGGGTCACCCAAAGCCCCTAAATCCGTCTTTTGGGACTGCTTTTTCACACCTGCAGGCCATGAGCACCAACACCAAGGTCACAGTGCATCTGCTCCTCCCCTCCCAAGCCAGACTTGATAGTCAGAGGGGACAGCGATTGCTCCCTGGATACCTAAACTATTCACTTCTCCCTCTCAAGGATGTTGGGTTTCTTCAGTTTCCCTAATGCTTTTAACACCTGCCTCTAAACAATGAGGGAAAGAGGAGTCGGGTTTAGACAGAACGTCATGATGTTGCTGTGATACGGCGCCGTGTCAAGCAGCCTTCAAAGGCCTCTGAGCGTGCGTTACAGTTGGCTTGGTGGGGATGTGCTGCCTGAAGATGACTCAGACAGCAACAGAAAGCCTGTTATTAGATGCCAAGCACCCAAGGTGTAATCACAAGGACGCTTGTTTGTTCTTCCATGCCAGCCTTTAATCCCACCTGTCTTCTGACTCAAATAATGGGAAAATTTGCTACTGCTATTGTTGCTCTTTGTGTAGTTAGAGCAGATACACTGTGCAACATTTTGCTCAACTCATTGCTCCTGTATGGATCCTTATTTGCACACAGATAGTTTAACCCTTTCAGCTATTGGTTCAATTCACTGAAGAATGAGCTCATAAGGAAACTATGAAAACTCTGTTTGTTTTGTTTGAAAACCCCATGTTTGAGGACATTAGGTCTTCTTTTATTCAACATTATATGGTAATAGATTTCTTTTTGCTTTAGTTATTTTTAGTGGTCTTATTATTACTGTATAGACATTTATATGAAAGAACATATTTAGTTTTACATAGTTATTACAATATGTTACACTAGTATGTTCTTTGGAACTAAAGCTCTTCTGTATTTTGCAGGAGTCTTATGGTTCTTGTGAAATACACTTATCCCAGCTAAGCCCTCCACTTTAATTATATGATTGTAGGAAAAAAAATCTATTGTTAAGATAGTTCAGGGCATTTTAAAATATAACTGTCTCTCACAATTTATCCCAGAGCCTGGTTGCCATAGGAATATGATTAACTTTTGTGTGTCAACACAAAAGAGAAACAAACAGTAAAGGAGTCTTCATCTGATATGGCTCCTCAACCTTGGGTATGTTTCATTATTATCATTAACAAAAGCTAAAAGAATCCGGAGGTCCTTCCATCGCACAAGGCAGACAAGGAAACACGCCAAACAACTTAGTACAGATACAGAACAAAACTGCACTTCATTTTGCCTCTAATTACACTAATGGAAGTCCCTTTGTAGGCATCAGTGCTTCCAAACCATGGAGCTAAAAGAGGATAGGCACTCTGCTAAAGGCCCCATTGTGCTGTGTAAGCCCCTGGCTTAGACGGAGAGGGAGACAGGACCAGCTGTAATTAGTTTAGCTCCCTTGCTGCTTCACATCTTGCCAGGAGAGGGCTTTGCCCAGTGAAAGGTGTCGCCACAGGGCTCAGTGGCTAAAATGAGGGCGGATCATCTACTAAAGGCCCTATGGAAGGGGCAGGGGATCCCTAACCTCCAATGTGACATGCAGTGTTTAAATTGGATGAGGGGGAGTCACACAAGATAGGAGGTTGGATGACTGAAGGGACCTAATTACGGAGGCAGTACGAGAGGATAGTGGGGTATTCATTTAGCCGCTGAGACCGGCAGCCTACTTGTATAACTCTTGAAATAAAGGTCAAGAATCCATTAAACAGAAACCTGGCTGAGGTGTACTCAGGACCCTGGCATATGGTGTTTGTAAAGAGTCCTTAGCATAATGAGCACAGACGAACAGGGCTCGCCACATCAAGACAAGAGTGCTGGTACAGGACTGTCTTTGAATACTTCAGCGTGATTTTTATAAGCAAGTGACTCACGTCTGATTATCTTGCCTGGTCTTGTATGGAGCTTAAAAGTATAAGAAATACACATATTTAAAATGACTGTCACACCATACTTCTCCTGCTGTCATGCATAGAGAATGGACATGGATAAGTTCATGGAGAATTGCATGGGAAACATAAAACCCTGCCACAGTTTTACTGGACAGGCTGCTATTTTCCAGTGTTTGTCTTAATCCTGCCTGTTTTCCATTTTGATTTAGATTTTTTTTTCCCACTGTGGTGTTGTCTTTGGGAGGTGGGTTGTTCACACCTCAGTAAGCAGATTCAATGGTTCCCAACTCAAAGTCGGCCATTTTTCCCAGCCCTTTGCCCTGTGTGAATGGATACCCTCTCCCCTCATTTACTCTCACCATGAAAGAAAAGGACCTAAATAATCCCCCTTTGCTCTAATCAGGGAAGCTCAGGAGGATTGTACGGAACCAGAGGGTTCATGCCTTTGTGCTGGCCTTGACCGCCTTGATTCTGTTGGCATTTTCTGGCAAGGTCCGCCACCCGGGGGCTTTTTAATTTGTTCTCTATTGACTCCCTGTTAATTGGGTTGGGCGGAGAGATGCATCCAGATTTCAACCCTAAGTTCAGTCATCTTAAACCCTCATTGTGTTCTTCACACATCCCACAAAAGATGCACAGCCCGCTGCGATCAAGCTCCGTGTGGGAAGGGGAGGAGTGGGAGAATACAGAAGGGGAAGTATAGAAAGAAAAGCAGGAAAATTGATTCCGGGTTTAAATGTATGTTTGAGAAAGGGGGAGACAGCAGCCCACCGGACTGACACACCCTCAACACTATCTTGCTTTTGCTGTCGTTGTGGGAAGGTGAAGGCATGGGTCAAGAAGGCCACAAGTAACTATCTATTTATTTAACTGATATCATTTCCACCTGGTACTGTGGGTGAAAAAAAGGAAACATACATGCTGATTGAAGCCTAAATGAACACAGATATGTGCTATAGATTAGCATTAAGAACAGTAACCCTGTCGTACTAAATTACAGACTTCGACTGAACGGAAATGCCTCCTTCACAAAATATCAAGTATCCTTCAGGAGATTTTCTAAAAGTCGCCTGCAGATCCAGTATATAAGTGTCATGTAAGTGACAGCGGTAACCAAGCTAACACAAGTGCTTGAAAGCTTCAGCACCAGCTCTGATCCAGATTCGCCAAATACCATTTATTCACCGTAATAATCTGAGGTTTCTGTCGCATGCCAAATTCACCACTAATGGCTAGTAAAGCCCCAGTGGTATGCTACCTCTCACCTGTGACACAATTTAGAATGACATGCCTCTCTGTAATCCTATTTAATCTTATCTGTGACCCCTAGAAGGCTTCTTGTTTCTTGCATTGTTCCACTTTCACTGCAATGTTAATTTCCTTTGTGGTGGTAAAACGTGTTGCTTTAAAAAAAGTCCTGCACCACCAGGTTAAGTTAGTAAGACAGTTTGCACGCTGCCAAAAATTAGCCTATGGATTCTGACAGCTGTCTCCTCCTGACGTATGGGCCTCATCTTGCATATGGCAGCAGTCCCTCATCCGCTCGCTGTGTTTGCTGGCAGGTCTCATCATCGCCTTCCTATTTTGCATATTTGTTGAAAAATGTATGCATCTGTGTCTTTGTGACGCCAAAAGCAATGCCTGCCTATTACCGCCTTTGTCTCTCGAATGGCTAGGGCGCAGGGTTAGCGGGGTTGGAGTTTGGGAGGGATGAGTGTAACAAATGAAGTGTCCGGGTAAGCACACTGGGGTGTTTAAGTGTGTAATCATTTGCTGCCTCCCTGTAGACCCACTAGCCAGACGGAGGGAAGTCGACGCTGGAAGAATCATGAAATCCTAGCAATTCGAGAATGCACCCCAAGGAATCTCATTAGAGAGCTCCACACGTCGATGGTACAGCTTCACACTGCTGTTTTTCTTACAGAGCAGGAGCAGTCCATGGTGGATTTAACTGGATAATGGTATTGGTTTCACATCAGCACAGGAGCAGGAAGACCACAGTGGATAAGCCGTGAGGACAGCCTTTCCCTCTCTCTCTCTCTCCCCTGCTTCTTGACTGAGTAATTATTCCTTAAGCCCACCTACCCAGGCAACAAAAATAGAATTGATTTCCCATTATGTGTAGCATTGCCCCTGCTGGGGAGGTCCTGTCAGGGTGACCAGGCAGCAAGCAGAAATGTCTAATCAGAGAGTCTGAGACTGTGCTGCTGCATGGGGTGATCCTGTATGTCATTCCCCCCGAAACAAAGCAGACACGTTGCTGTTACACCCTTTTGCCCCAGACCAGCCGTTTGACCATGTAGAAAAGGCTGAGAGAGAGAGTGAGCGCTGTGGCCCTCACAGCCACGCTGCTGGGTTTGTTGACTTTAAAGTATAGGATTCTCTGCTCTGATACGCTGTCAAAGCTGTGAATGTGATCGGGTTAAGTCAGTCTCACACGTTTGTGTTGATAGCAAGGAGAAACTGTCATCAAAGGAGATCACAAAAATATGAGTTTTTTGAAAAAGCCTAACCTTCCACATGTCACTGTCCTTCAGAGCCTTGTTCTTAGCTTGTAATCCTTTGTTTCTGCATTGCAGACGCCACGCAGTTGTCAACGTAGCTCATTTTTAAATGAGAAAAGAAATAGTTCAAGGTTGGCTCTTTTTCGGTTGACACAAAGAGCGCTTTTTTTTTAATGATAATAGATCTGCCATTCACAAGCACGCCTCTCCTCAATGCCTTCACCCTTTTGGCTCTGTTTATCGTGACCTTTTAATTTGACAAAAAGCAGCGTCACTACCCGTCATTGTGTTTGGTAGTTCAGTAGCTATTTCTGGAACAGCAAACCTTCTTGTGTGTGTAATTCGATCATCCGCAAGTCTTATTTTTTAATATCTTGATTTGTTATTTGTTGATTTCTCTTTCCAGGCATCGCGTATTGTGTCTGTTTTTCCATTCATCATACTGTTGACCGCTGCTGTGTCATTTGTTTGACCTGCCGTGACGACACTCATCTGTTGTGCCTGTTGCGGCACAGGCCTGCTGCACATTTTGTAGCCACCATTCTCTATATTCTGCTGTTATCTTGGAAAGGACAGTCTCCCAGGCAATCTCCCCGATGCACTTTCTTTGTTAGATAGAATTATGGATGTGAAATAAATGTTTGACTGCAACAAACAGACACAAGGCACGATGCCTGTACTGCAAACCTCGGCTTACACTATGAGGCCCGGGTGATTCTTTATTAATAAACCTGATTAACACTGCAAAAAAAAGAAAAAAAAGAAAAAGAAAGAAATATGTCTTGTAAAAATGAGAATGAGTAACTACTGCATTTGTTGTTTATCTGCAATGGATTGTGATCATTTACAACAGTGTGTGTAGCATTCAGTCTAAATTAACAAGAACAGTGTGGCTCACTTATATGTTTTAAAAGTTTTAGACAACACTGGAGCCCCTTAGAATGACATATCTCAGGCTTTGGATACACACAAAACACTTGCTGGTAGGGGGCATTTAATGTTGTTTTTATTATTTATACAAAATTATACCAAAAACTGGTAGGCACTAATAAATAGTAGACTTGAATAGCTATCTCTTGTGTCACGTCTGTGCCTATTTGTATATGTACTTTATAAACAAGCTTTAAATACATTGAAATGATATCAAGCTGTGCCATAATTTCAGCCATTAATGCAGCCTCACTCTGTCATTTGATTGCAGTACGCTGGCCTCAGTTTTCCTTCAGGTGAACTCTGCTTCCATCCCATTTCACAGCCACTCTGCCCTCCTAAGCAGGTGCCAATCACAGCAGGCTAACTTGCCCAGAGCCCTGAGTGGCTGGAACTCATTAGAAAACCGTGGGCATGTTTTGGTGCCGGCACAGCCTGCATTCATCCAGAAACCCAATGTGAGACGTTCCTTGGGGCGGAGAGAGGTTAATCAGGAGGGCAAAAACAATGAGCTGAGGTCCTGCAGGTAGGGAGGGAGGAGGAGGTGGACGACGAAGAGGAGGAAGAGGAGGACAGATGATAGGCGGCGTCCGAGGGAGTGCGAAGGACGGTGTGGTGGGTCGACTGTGAAATGAGGGAATGCATCAGGAAAAGCACAAGGGCATCCAGGATGCGACATGTTTCTGTGCAGGCAGCAGATTTTTTGTAATGCATACAAAGTCACAGCATGTCAGGTGTGGTATGGACTTGGAAGTGGTTGAAATTCAACATCTGTTACAAATGAAAGGTCTTGTGTTTTAGTAAGACTGCATAATTCTGCACTGGCCTCTCATGCATCTGATTATTTTCATTCCACCCTATGAGCTGGGAGGCTGTCATTAGACATGCATTTGTTCATAGCACCATGCTCCATAACATTATTGAACGCTGGGTTACAACAGAATGAATGAAACAGAAAATGCAGAAACCCACTCATCTACATTTGGTGGTGGCAATCAATACGCCCTAAGAAAGAAAGAAAAAAAGAGCAGGGAACTTAAAGAAAGTGTGGAACCATGCTTTGGTTCTGCTTTGTTTTCAGGTCATTTTTACTTTGCTCCATTTCTAATGGGTGGTTGCATGCAATGTAGGGCACAGTTGGATACACGCACTCACTACAGCCCATTTTAACCACTAATTGTGCAGGCCTTGTGTCAACTCGGAGCCGGTCCAGCTGCAAGACTCGCTGCGGTCAGCTTTTTATGAGGTGCCTTTGGCCCCGGTCCATGTCAGGCTCACCACACTGCCACTCATATGAGACATAAATACAATATTTTGACCAGCGAACACAGCTATAAAAAAAGATGACTCAAATAAGAACGCAGGGACTATATTCATTATTCATTCTAAGAGTATAATGTCAGCTGAGGAAATGAGAGATAGATAAAATGTCAGAAAACTCACACTCCACCTTTCTACCTTCACCTGCAGCTGCCACGACTGCTACTACTGGACACGTTCATTAGCATATCTGGTCATTTTCCCTCGTTAACATGCGCCGCCGTTCTTCATTTGTGCCTCAGTTATCAGCGTGTACCATATGCTGTGTAGGTGGTAGCAAAGAGTCTAGACAGATCCTTTGGCAACTCCATCTACCGGCCCTCTGAGACTTTCCTCTTAGTTTGACTGTTTCACGACACGAGTTTATTCATCCTTTTCTATGTTTGATAACTTTCCCCTTGCGGGCTTTCTGTGTGTGTGCGCATGTGTGAAGGTGCCCGCGTTTGTCTGGAAAGGCCAATGATGCACAGTCTCCTCTACAGGCATTAATCATCCCTTGGCAAAAGTGCAATGTCTGAGCTGCCTTCACTGGTGTTCGGGTTTCTTTTATCTCACTTCTTGTAGGGCTGAATAAATGTGTTAAACTCTCGTCCAGTGCTACACCTTCACAACTCTGTCCTGTTGGCTCTGTGGTATTGAGTGAGTTGTATTTCTGTTTATCCAACTAGTCCTTGTATTCTTCTACAGTACAGCCAGAGGCACATTCCTGTCAGAGCTCATTTATTTCTCAAACTATAATTTGTCCCGCCCCAACTTATCGTTGCTATGCCTGTCAGATTTTTTAAGTTTGCAGTTTACGGTGACAACAGAGAAAGATTTTACTTTCGAATCGAGCATTCGTCTTAGTTCACGCAGAAGACAAAAGCTTGTTTTTCTTCTTGCTTACTAAATTAAGACCTGTGAGAGGCACTGATGTTTTCCTCCAGACTATTTTGGCTGGAAATAAAATGAGACATTTGCCCGATGACAGCTGGGATAGGCTCCAGCCCCCTTGCGACCTTTACAGGACAACCGGTTACAGAAGATGGATGAACGAATGAATGAATGAATGAGTAAAATGAGACGTAAGAAAAGGGCCTCAGAGGTCCTTTCTCTCATGTATTTATGGTATGTTTAAGCAGAAGAGTTTTGATCTAAACTAACATGTTTAGAATGTCATTCATTCTAATCTTAGTTAGCTTGAAGTTCTACTGAAACAACTTTATGAGCCCAGTATTATATTATAGCTGGTAAATACACTGATCAGCCACATTAAAAGCACTGACAGGAGAAGTAAATAACATTGACCATATTGTGACAATAACCACATGGACGACCCACCTAGACCAGACCGGGCACCCCCACCCCATAGCAATGACACTCCTTGATGGCAGCAGCCATCCCCAGCAGGATGCAGCCTGACACAGACACAC
>JASGAT010373296.1:0-13233 GCA_030220025.1 Chelon auratus
GCATTCATTGGTGTGGATGTTACTTAGACATGTAGCACCCACCTAGACCAGACCAGGCACCCCCACCCCATAGCAATGACACTCCTTGATGGAAGCAGCCATCCTCAGCAGGATGCAGCCTCAAGAACACTTTAGGAACAACTCAAATAAACATGAAGAACAGCACATGGTGTTGACCTGGCCTCCAAATTCACTAGATCCCAAACTGATCAAGTATCTGTGGGATGATCCTCAGAGGCCCCTCCCCTCAGAGGCCCCTCCTCTAACAACATCCTGTTGCCAGACACCACAGGACACCCTCAGAAGGCCCATGTCCATTCTCTGATGAGTCACCACAAGGGTGACCTACACAATATTAGGAAGGTGGTCATAATGTTATGCCCGATCGGCGTATTCCACACTCTAAAGCCTCAACCCAAACTTATTTAGATGCTCTTTCCTTTGAGTTATGTGTTTGGCCTCTGAGAAAGGAAACGCCTTATATAAGTCAACCCTTTCACTTAGCCTTAGCGCGGCCAGACGTGTGTCACCGTGCTGCGTTCAGTGACAGATTTACTTCAGTGAATATTCTGAGGTGGTGGTGCTGATTGTTTCGGCCTGCTCAGAAAGACGCAACCAAGGACGGACGCAACCCCAAGTTAAATGCCAAAGAATTAATCGGTTATACAAAGATAAATGGGGTTAAAACAGACCTAAAAAAGTGGTGGCCGTCCTGGCTCTGTGAGAGACGTTGGGGAGAGTGAGGAGTCTCCTATAACGCCCCAGACACAGGACAGACCAGAGCTGACGGGTATCAATATAACTAACCCTTGTGTTGTCTCATCCCATCGACCGTGCAATTTTTGTCCTCCAAATAGTCTGACTATTTATAAAGCCTAAAATAATGTATCGCCTAATTCTTTCACATTTTTAGCCAACTTCTTTTCAACTATTTCCTATACAGCATATTGTACACTTCATTTGGGGCATAACTGTGTGTAGATCGCATTTATATATATATGTGATCATTATGTGACATGAGAGCATTAGAAGACGGGTCAAACAGGAAGGATAAATGATTCCATAGTCTATAGAACCAGTCAAAACTTTAGCCACAATGCTTTTTCTATATGCATTTTGTTTTTTCCTTTATTGTAAATTAATACAGAAGACATCAGAGCTATGTTTTGTAATTACCAATGTGAGCAATAAGGTGGATGCATAAATTTGTAAATAAAACTAAAACTACTGGATGTCCGTGAGCAGATACTGCTAAATAAATAACGTGTGTTTGCCCCTCGGTGTGTTTAAAACTCACTAAACTGATCAGACATGTTCGATATAAGAATCAGAAGAAAGAGCCAGGCAACTGTCTGAGAAACCAGTCGAACCAAATTTCCGGTGCAAAGAGGACGACGTACATAGCAGAAAAAAAACCCCAAAACTATTCACTAATGACTTTTATAAAGAGGAAATTAATGGGCCTCTTCCTCCCCAGTGACAGTTGCGTTAAACAGACGCTGTTAAGCAGCAGTTGACTGGAAGTGTCTCCAGCTTGTGCTTGTGTGAGTGCGTGTGTTTTGCCTCCTGTGCCGTCCCAGCGCTCAGTCGTTCAGGACGAGCTCTCAACGTTGGGATCGTCTCTCTCTCTACTCAGGTCCACTCACGTCCCCGTCGGAGAGGACCAGGTCCAGCATCTGGAGCTGGCTCAGGACCTCGCTCGCATCTTCAACAACAGCTACGGAGACCTGTTCCCTGAACCCCGCGCTCTGCTGAGTAAGAACACACACCGCAGGACGACACACACACACACACCTGAGCTTCCTGGGTCCAGACACTCAATGATGGAGTTGTGTACATTTTTGTTAACTCATCATGGCACATTAAACTCATTAGCTGCTATTAAAATGAAGTATTAATCCTTAGTTCCTCTTACACTTTATACTTTATAATATTGGTTGTACATGATTCTTGGGCACATTTAAGCGCTGCGAGTGAACTCAGAATTAAATCCACTTCTTTTATTGATTTCCTAAGATTGAGAGTTTCTGAAAACTAGAAAGTTTCGTTTTCACTCTTAGAATTAAAACATTTAAACCTTTATTTTGAAGCAAACTGATTTGCATGTGAGATTAAATTAGTTTTCCACTTGTTTTTAGCATTGTAGCCATGTTAGGATAAGATAAGATGAGATAAGATGGGACTTTATTAATCCCCATGAGGAAGCTAAGGAGTTACAGCAGCAGGGAAAGATACAGAAGTAGAATAAGACAAGAGAAACTATCTAAAAGTACTTTTACAAAACATAATTACATATTGAGTCAAGTTTAAAATGGCTATTACTACTAATACTAATAACTACAGTTCAGAGAGACTGTCATAAGAGGGATTTGCTCTTGAAAACCAACTATTGCACCAAAAAATGACACAAGGATATTGCACTTGAGAAAAGAAAAACGTTAAAGTTGCATCGTGGAGCAGCGCAGCAGTCTCTGGCTGAAGTAGCTGCCTGAAGCCCCAACTGCATACGTTGCATTTTTAAACTTTGTCCGTTTACCCATCCGTCTTTCCTCCTCTTTCTGTTCCCGAATGATTGTTTAACAAAAAAGCCGCCTTCGAAAAGAGCTCATGTGTTTCTATTCACTAAAATAATTTGCGGATTGAAATATCTGGATGATCTAACGTTGTCGGGCAAAAGCGAGCTTTTTACAGCTGTGGGTTGTTTTGTAATTATTTTTTATAAACAAGCTGGGAATAACAGCGCAAAAACCAAACACCCAAACAGAAAGATCAGTTCTGAGTAAATATGACGGGTACATTGTGCGGTATAGAGTGAAATACAGCTGGATCTATCCAACAAAGGTTCAAAAAAGGCAACTGGACTTGTAGAGTTTTTTGAGAAGTTCTCAAAAAACTCTACAAGTCTAGTTGTCTTTTTTGAACCTTTTTGTGGATATACTTTGACCTGGATGACTGAGAACCTTCACAGACAAATACAGCTGGAAAAAATAAAAAAATAAGACAGAGATAACTAATACAGTATCTGTATATCAGTATAGCAGAAATATTTACATTAATATAATCAAATGGTTTCCATGTTCGTTCAAAGGCATTCGTTTTCAGAATCAGAATCAGAATACTTTATTAATCCTTCAAGGAAATTGTTTTGTTGCTCGCATAAAGTGACAGTTGCTAGTTGTTAAAGGTAGTACAAAAATATATAAAATAAATAATGTACGATGCATTTAAAGTAAAAGTAAAATAAACATTTGGAGTGCAGAAGACGGGTGAGAAAGTCCAGAGGTGTGTATTCCATTATGGTCCTACGCCGTCCCACCACTGAAGCACGGCCTTATCTGAGATCCAGTGCTGAAGAAAATTTTTTCCCAGTGCAAAATGTCAAAACATTATACATTTTTTTTTCTGATATTTATCAGTTACACGATCACTGGGAAGACCCAAAATGACGGGAAACCGTGTCGAGTTTAAGCTCGTTCCTCAGAACCTTTTGAATTTCAAACATGACCCCTACTCCAATATAAACGATGAGTAAGATCACCAATTTCTGTCTTACATTTAAGACAAAATGGAGAGACGTCCTTTCTGTATTTGGAGAGACGGTTTGGACCAACATGTGCTCTATGCAGTATCTTAAATTGCAGATTTGTTTTTTTTAAAAGGTGCTTTAGTTTACGCAGAAAAAAAAACAGAGACTTTGCAAATTTATTTCACAGAACAAGTGAAAAGCGACAAGTTGTAGGTAATTTATTCCACTCTAAACAGCCTATAGAAGGAAATGAAGTCATTACATTTACTGCCATTTTATATATAGTGACATTTAACACAGATTTGACATAAAGAGCGTGACAATGTTGGCACAGTTTTATTTTGAACGCTCCGCTCCCAGTGGGACGCGCTCATGCTTTAAACGCACACATGGCCAACATGCTCAGAGATCCCTCCCACTTCCCTGCTTATTCTCGGCGGTTATTAGCATCATAAAAGCACGAGATGAAGCCAGTCATGTGTGCCACGAAGCTTTGATTAAAGAAATATTTTCCTCCTCGTGTATCAGAATAATGGAGGGATGACAGAGAGGAGAGGATGTCCTCAAGATGACTTCAGAGGCATGGGTGTGAGCGAGCCCCAGTGATGGCTGGCTCGCACCACTTCTGGATCCTCATCCTCGTTTCTTGTCTTTGGTTTCAAAGTGAAGGTGGCGACTGGCAGAGACGTTGTTTTTTTTTATTTTTGTGCATGAGCTTGAAATAAAGACGACACCAGGTCGATAAAAGGGACACATGTGGGAGAAGAGTAGTAAGATGGCGGGAGGGTGGGGGTTTGGTAAATGAAATGAGAAAGGAAATCCCAGCTCATCACCGTACATTCATTCATCCCTGCACAAAGACACTTATTTTATCCTTTAACTCGCTCAGAGTCTCCTCAGAGTCTCCAGAGTCTCCTCAGAGTCTCCTCTCCTCTCCTCTGACATAATGTGTTAAAGTTACAGGCTGTTCACGTCTGAATTTAAAGGTTCTCCTTCATAAAATCTTAATGTCCAGATGTCCAGTCAACAAAATAACGAAGAAAGATTGCATGACTCTCATTTAGACTCGTTTCAGTTGTTGGTGTTCACTCCCAGCCTTGGGAAACTCTTTGCCTGTCACGCTAAATACAGGCTGCAAACAGTTTTATTGGTTGAGGCAGAAGGAGTCAAACAAACCTTTTTTTTTTTTTTTTTGTATTTCCAAAGAAAGATGTTTTTATTGCACATCAGTCACAGATGGGACGGTGGTGACTTTATTATAAAGTCAGGTCTCAATAAATGGACTTTTTTTACTATCTGGACCAAAACTACACCCCTGTCACTCACTCTGCTGTGCTGCTTTTTGAAAACAACCGAGATCGAGTGTCTTAACTTTGGTGCAATTTGTCAAATTCCCCGTCTTATTAATGTCTGAAACATTCTTCTTTGTCTCTTCGTGCAGGTTCTACACGAAAGGTCAAATCCCTCCGCGACCCCTCCGCCAAAATGTCCAAGTCCGACCCCCAGCCCATGGCGACGATCTCCATCACGGACTCCCCCGACGACGTCGCCCTCAAGATCCGCCGCGCCGTCACCGACTTCACCTCCGAAGTCACCTTTGACCCGGAGACGCGGCCCGGCGTGTCCAACCTGGTGACAATCCACGCCGCCACGGCCACCATCACCACGGAGGAGGCCTTGTCCCAGGCCAGAGGGCTGGACACGGGAGCTTACAAGAAGCTCGTTAGCGACGCCGTCATCCAGAGGTTGACGCCCATCCGAGAGGAGCTGGAGAGGCTGAGGGCGGACCGGGCCCACCTGGAGGGAGTGCTGGCTCTGGGGACGCGCAGGGCTCGGGAACTGGCCGCGCCTGTGCTCGCAGAGGTCCGACAGAGAGTGGGTTTCTGCTGAGAGGCGGCCAGACTGGAAAATAACGTCACGTTTATACGGCGGGCCTTTAATGCTCGGTACTTAACGGCTGCTAAAGTCAAATTTTATTCCAACGACTGTTTACTTTTTCAGGACTTTCTAGGATGTAACTCATCCAGTTGGAAAACGTGCTGAAAGCAACATGGAGGAGGCTGCAGGGTTAAGGTGTTCAGACGAAAAACTGATTTTGGACTTTTTATTATTTTCCACTCTGCATCTGTCCCGTTGACACGAATAAGGAAGCCTTTTTTTTTGTCTTTGCACATGTACTATATAATAATTTACATCCATTTACACCATTTATTTATTTGCTGCTGTGTAACCAAAATAATTAGAATTAGGAACAAATGATCTTAATCAAATCCCCCTCCGTGTCAAGAGTCAAGTGCTTCTCTAACCAAGGCTACAGGAATAAATATTCATGCTTTTTAATCCGCTTTTGGAGTGTTTGTTTGTTTGTTTGTTCTTATCCTGCGTCTGAACGTCGCGACACCACACAGCAGCAGCAGCACTGGGACAAAGAAAGAAAGAAAACTGATCTTGATCTGCTCTTAACTGCTCGTCTCCAATTCGCCTGCAGGGACAAAGTCTCGGCTCCACCTTCGCAAAGACTCGGACTCAGAGGTAAAGGCACAAAGGTGAGGCACGGAGCGTGGGGGTGATAGGAGGATGGGTGGCGGGGAAACAAATTCTGCTCATCACTGGTCATTTTTGAGGTTTGAAAGAACTGAATACACTTTGTTTTTTTGCAGCTCTGTCTTTTGTTTTCCTGTTTCCTTTTTATTTTGCCCGACTTTCTCCTTCTCTCCCCGTGTTCATTCCCACCCACTCTCACTCATCCCACACATCCTCCTCCTCCTCCTCCTCCTGCTTTTTCTCCTTACACACATTTTAAATCTGTTCTGTAATCACCCATTCTCTATTTGGAAAGTGATGCTTCTCAGGTCTTATGATGTTTATGCAGGGCCTACGGTGTATCAAACTCTAGCGGGCCAAAACAGTAACGTAAAAGCATGATAACCTAGAAATAACTCCAGAGGTTTGCCTTTGTTTTAGCAAAGGAACAGCCTAAACATTTTTTAAGAAACACAAGTTCTAAGTCTCAGTGTTCTTCTTCTTACTGAAACAGCCCAACTCTGAGTGGACAAATTGGGTATAGGTGCCAGTTTTATTGAGAAATTGCAGTTAATATCTTCCATGTAGTGTGGTGGTTAGCACTGACGTGGGTTTGATTCCATCTGTGTGGAGTTTGCATGTTCTCCCTGTGTCTGCGTGGGTTCTCTCCAGGTTCTCCAGCTTTCTCCAAAGACATGCTGATTAGGTTCATTGGTGATTCTAAATTGGCCGTAGGTGTGAGTGTGAATGGTTGTCTGACTCTCTGTGTTAGCCCTGAGATAGACTGGAGACCTGTCCAGTAGTAGGTGTACCCCTACTTCACAGGAACAAGCGGCTACAGAAAATGAATGAATGAATGAATCTTCTATGTAAATTTCGCACTTTGCAAATTCATCCCGTGGGCCAGATTGCACCATCTTGGGGGCCCGGTTTCGGCCCGCGGGCCGCATGCTCAACGCCCCTGCCACAGACTAAGACCTGCACACACACACTATGCATATGATGAACATCATGGAAACACACAAAAGATTTTTATTCACTCCTTTATTTCTGTAAGAGTCAAGTACAGAAAAAACACAGAGCCACCATTCAAATCCATGCTCTATTAACATTTTATAAACGATAATGACTTATTTGGCATGCACATGTAATCACAAGCTGGTCTCAGGGTTGCAGTTCTGGCCAGACTTAACTGTTCTAGACACTAGTTTGAATTTTAAATCTCCTTCAAACTGTCGTACAGCGTCTGATTCTGCAGTTTGATTCTGATATATTTTTATTCCAACACACTTTTGGACATGTTGCTTTAATAAACACGTAGAGTTTATTTCACTGCAAAGGAAGCAGCTGCATAGATAGAGATCTCACTCTTGCAATGATGTAAGTGTAGCAGTGATTTTTATTTATTTAATTTTTTTTTATCCCTAATCTGGATTCCCTTCTTCATTTTCTCCCTTGCACTCTTTCCTTCCTTCGTTCATCCTCTTTCTTGGGTGGCTCTTTTACCCATCTGTACTTTTCTTTTCCCTTTTTAATTCTCCCCCTCTCTTTCTCCTTTTCATTCCTTCATCCCTTCTTCCCTCCTCCTCCTCCTCCTGCTCCACATGTCGTATCTTCTCTCTTTTTGTGGCTCTCTTTCTGTTTTTAGTTTTATTTTTCTACTATCTCCTCCTCCTTTGCCCTTTGATTCTTCCTCCTCTCCCTCCCCCGCAGTCTCTCCCCTCTTCCTCCCTTCTCATACCTCCCATCCCTCGCATTCCTCTCCCTTCGTTATGCCCACAGCCCGTGCCTCTCCCGTTTCTCCTCGCGCAGTCTGAACTTTGTGCCCTCTGTAATCACACTTTCTCTAATTGAAAGTGCACTTCTCTGTCTGCTCCTGCAGTGTTTGCGCAGGGGACTCAGACCGTGCGCTAAGACCTATATAAACACGCGCGCACACACACACACGCACACAGTGGGGAGCTGGACTGCGCTGTGGTTTTTCCATCTCGGTGTTTACCTGGGAGCAGGCCGTGTCCTCGCTTGGTTTGCTTCCCCCTTTTTTATTTTTTTGGTCCATTTTTTTTCTGTTGGCGTTAGCAGCTGACGGAATATAAATAAAAATATATAGACTACATATACAAAGAGCAGCGGGCCGTAAATCACAGCGACCTGTTAGGACCCCGGCGTTGCGACAAATGCACGTTTCAGCTTTAGAGCCGCACTGCAGCGATGTAATAAGCAGCGCGCGTTTTAATGTGAAGGCGACACCGTAACTGAACCGTTTTACGCGCAGGAGTTAAAAAAAAGAAAAAACTTTAACAGGGTCGTAATACATGTTACCTTTTTAACAGAAATAAATGGAAACGGTGTCACATGGAAACAAACACGGTCGCTGTAGAAGTAAAAAAAAAAAACGTATATAAAATATAAAAGGAGACGTTTTACTGATGTTGGGTCAGACGGTGCGCATGCAGGGAGCAGAATAGGAAACTATAACCTAAAGCCTCTTAAACTTTGGACATTACAGCCTTTTTAACCGTATCGTTCTGTGTGTTATGACACACCAGGGTTTCAGTGCGCTTTTACGCAGCCAATTAATTTAAGGTGCATCATATTTTATCTGTGACCAAACGTCTAGATGGATATTTTTCCAAAACATTTTTGAGATGCGACCTTTTAAAAGAGCTCTGTCGGTTGTGTAAACCTGGGTTTAGCGTTAGAAGCTGTGGCACGGGGCGTGTAGTTAAAGTGGTGAGGGCGCTTAAGTGTCCGGGAAGGCTCCGCACTACTAAAAAAGTGTGACCTTAGAATGTGTGCCGCGCTTTATGATGTTGGAGTCGGGGCCTGTTTGAGCTCTTTGCTTCTGCTGTGATTAGTTATCTTTAACACTTTAGCCTCCAGAGAATGAGCGGTGAAGATGTTCAGCGCGTCCGACTCACGCGAAAGAGCTCAAAATTTATTTTACAAAATAAACCACCCAGCTAAATTTAATTTTTATTATTCGTTTTAATATGTTTGTATACATTTTTTTTTTTTACGTACGAAGGCCTAGAATACAATTATTGGAGCAGCATGTTCATTTTTCCACTTTCTAATAATATGCGTAACATGTGTTTAAGATTATTTACTGCTGCTGGTCTGGAGTGGCCACTCTTTGTATTTTTAATATATTCTTTTATGTGGTGTGTTGAATTGTAACATATCCACAGCACATGTCTTTATAAAAATCTTTCATAATTTTTTTTTTTTCTCGTAACGTCGATCAACAAAACTAACCACAAAGAAACAGATAATAAATTCTCGCTGTCCAGTCATTGAGGACGTGATCAGACTCTCCAGCTTTTATCTTTATTATTGGTCTTTATCGAGTATGTTGCGTAAAACGGCTCCATATTTTACATTTGTGATGCGTAAAAGGGTGAACTCTGACCTCTTGGATGTGCATTTTATTTATTTATTTTTAATTAAATGCAAAATAATAAATCCGTTTCGCCTTTTAGACCAGTTATCTGGTAGATCAAGTCTGGTTAGATGCAGGCCTGCAGCACTGACCGGCCTTTTTAATCGCGTCCTTCTCTCCACGTGGTATTTAGGGCGTTTAGTTCTTCGTGGGGAAGCGCAGCCCTTGGCCTGAGGCAGAAGGTGCTGAAACAACCAGAGACTTGCTGTCAGTTTGGATGCTTTAATGCCCGCTGCACGCTCCATCTCCCTCTCCCGGGGTCAGGCTGCCTCAGAAGCTTTCATTTACTAATTGAATATTATTCAGTTAGTAAATGTGTTTCCCCCACCTTCCATATTTACACTATTTATGCGCAAAGAGTTCACGCAGCCCTCGCTGAAATGGTAAAATAATAAATAACAATAAAGCACAGCTAAATGAATTCATAGATGGAACAAAAATAATATTTGAATTAACTCAACCAATTAAAATATTCCGCCAAGTTTGGCTCGAGCAGAGAAACGAACGGCTCAGACTCAGCCTTCAGTTTGGGCTGAACGAGATGCCATCGCGCCTTGAACTGGGATCTAAACAGCAAACAGTTGGTTTTAGTTTTTACTGCTGGTGTTTTAACGAGTTTCCTCCCGCGGGAATTGAACCTCACCGACCCACCCAACCACACGCGAGCTCACGCAGAATCGTTTTCTTGTTTACCCTTTTTTTTTTTTCTTGTTTTACGCACAAATTCGTCCGGAAGGTTACACTAACTAAGACTGCTCGGCTGGTAATTCAATAAATTCATATGAGGCGATGCTTACTTTCTCATTGGCTGACGGTTCCATCATTCTTCTGTTGGTCTTAATACTCATTCCTCCCAGATTATCTAATTGGGCATCAACAATTAGTCTGAAGTTCTAATTAGATAGCCGTAGCGCACATATTCTGTCTGTGCCTTTCTATATCTATATCTATATCTAATCTTGTGTCTTAATTTCCCTCTTGATGCGCACTTTAAATATTCATTTTAAAATGTCCCAATTCGCAGCGACCCAGTTCCCAAAGCTCCGCGTCAAGGAGCCCCAGGTTGACTTCAGGCCTGCTCGCTGCAGACAGACGCCTTCCCTCAGACGGATCAAACCGGCAGCGACCGTCCGCTGCTCCTATTTCCCCGCCACTGATCCGTTCCTTGTGCCGCCGACGGGAAAATGTGTTAAACATTTCCCCCCTCCGCGGCAGAAGGCGATCAGCCTCCTCTCTGCGGCCCGAGCGCCTCTTGCCGAGCACCGGGGGCCTGTACGAGGACCACAAGCAGCTCTGAGCAAGGTCTCAGCAAAGGTTTCATTCCGTTTGAAAGGACTAGAATGAAGTATAAAAATTAAGCGCCGACAGATAATCTTCTCCTATATTATTTTATTATTATTGTATTTAGTAGCTAGCAGAAGCCGTTTGCTGTATCTTTTTATTCTAGTCGAGTCTTTTGGCAAAAATCTTTGCAATTCGCCTTTGAATTGCACCAAAATTATTTTTATAGTTTGTCATTTTTAAATTCAAACCAGCCGTAAATGAATCGACTGACTGATTTAAAGGCAGATGTGAAGGTTAATTCTGTCTGTAGTTTGGTTCAGTTCATTAACGTCCAGTAAATTACAGTTAGTTAATTAATTAATTGATATCTGCAAATAGAAATGTTTTTTTTAAATATATGAAAAAAAATCCAATTATCTTCCTCTGACACAGAAGCTTATTTTGACCAATTTATTTTTATTTTTTTCTGTTACTGTGCGCATCCTCAGAAATAAACCCTCAACGATCCGAGCAGAGATAAAAACTCAACCTGTTAATCTTCTCGCTCTTTTTTGTGTCCGAGCATGAGGCTCTGAGATCAGCCCACCTGTCCTTCTTCTTCTTCTGCTGCTGCTCTGGTTCCTCGGCTTTTAATTGGACTTTTCCTGCCATTCCTGTCAATGATGGAATCAGACGCTTTGTGAAATGACAAATATCAAAATGACGCCATGAGGACGAGGCCTCTATCGGCCTCTGATAGCTCTAAACCAGGACCCTCAGAGGAGAAGCTGCGGGGTCTGGGCATCAAAGGAGGGAGACAGAACCACTGAGGTGAATGAACACATGACTGAACTGTCACAGTTTTATCAGTTTATTATTCTGTTTGCAGGGAATCTGCTTTTAATTCAGGTGTAGATACAACGAGGGGGGAAAAAAAACTAATCTACTTTTCTATAGGATTCATTATGGAGTCAGCTCATGAGGCTGCTGCAGCTCGGGATGGTTCCTCCTCCAGGACGCGCGTCTCCCCTCTGCTGCCATTGGACAAAGGACTTTGTCTAGCTGTCTTTTCTTACTTCTCATTGGACACGCGGCTTTGACAGGGAGCAGGGGGGCCGTCCTCTGCGTCTGAAAAAAAAAAAAAACTCCTCCAGAAGTGAGTATCAATCAGAGAGAAGTTAAGGGCACAGAAAGAGAAAAAGAAAGAGACGGAGTGGAAGGACGGAGAGACGCGTAAAGCGGCAGATCGCATCAAAACTATCAATCCTCCCGGACTTGAGCCCGCGCGCAGCCAGGATGGCACAGTCTGCCTCCAAAAGTTTGACGCGGCGTTTCTAGTCACAGTTGGGATTACTTTGGACACTCGGTGAGTTTGCGCCTCGCTGTAAACACTGACGTGTGCACTTTTCATTGTTTTGCTTGACTGCGTTGGACGGACCGAGTGGGTTCTTCGCCGCGTCCTCCCTCCCCCCTTCGGGTGGATTTGAGAGAAATGAGTGAGAGGAGACGATCTGCCGCAGCTCTGAGCTCTAGAGCCCACGCTTTTTCCGTGGAAGCCCTGATCGGCTCCAACAAGAAAAGGAAGCTCCGGGGCTGGGAGGAGAAGGAGCTGGAGTTGTCCATGGAGAGCCTCGCCACGGACGGAGAGGATCCGGCGCACTGTCTGGATATGGACCCGGGTCAGTGCGCAGACACGCATAACACCGCTCAAATGCCCGGATCTCCGTTATATCACTGCAGCGCACTACCAGCCCACAAGTCCGGAGTCAAAACATGGCTCCACGTTCAGTGACCCAACCCACGACAGGGCATGTAGGCTCCACGGTCTCCATGTGAATGCGGAGGCCTTTTCCAAGTGAGAGATTCTGTTCAATGATTCCGCATCGGAGATAAAGATTAAGGCCTGCAGCTGTAGATGAAGTTTATAGACCCGTGCAGGTCTTAAGACTCAGTGACAGGAACATGACACAGAATCATATTGATTAAAGGAGCTAATTCCTTTATTTAATAGGAAAAATCTAGAGATTTTAGGATTCATCTGTTTGCCGTGAAGGGTTGGCTTGTCCAAGTTTTGACTCCGGACTGGTGGAATACACTGTGAGACACTGGAGACGTCAAATAATAATAATAACAAAAAATAATAATAATACATCAGGGCTAAATACGTAAATTACTCAAAGTGTAAAACTGTTGCTGCTCGCAGACAGAATAAATTTGGCCTCAGGCCTGCAGGGAGGCCTCGGCTCTCTGCTCCAAAGTGCACCTGAATGAAACAAAACGAGCTGACCAAATGCGTTTCACTGTCAACGAGGACCAGTCTGCAAACATTTTAAACTGTATCTGCTGAGAAATAACCGAACTGAACAATATAAAAGCGCCCACGCTGCTCCACACGCAGAGTTCTCCGTGTTTACCAGGTGTTGAAGGCGCTCAGAGAAGTTAGAGATGGAGCTGGCTAGTGGGAAACGAGCTGTAACAA
>JASGAT010373298.1:3549-27123 GCA_030220025.1 Chelon auratus
GGATTGGTTTCTCCTTGTGTCCTCTGCCCTCATTAATTTCACCCTTGTCTCATTAACCCCTCTGCCCACTTGTATCTTCCCTTTCCCACTGTTCTCTGTCAAGCTGTCTGTTCTGCTACCCTTGTGATCTTATCTCCGTTTGTCCTACACTCTCCTTGTATTCCTTAAATCTTTGTCATGATTTTGGTCCTTACCTTTTTTTTGAGTTGTTTTTTTTGGATACAGTGTCTTTCATGCTGCGCCTTTTGTTCCCTAAGCTTTTAAGTTTTTGTTAAAGTGGTGTTATTTCTAACTCCTGCCTTCCCTTTGTGTCCTGCATTTGGGTCCTAGTTTACTGGAAACCTTGACACAATACTTCTTCAGTTTATGCTAAGAATCATTACAGTTAAAAGCAATACAGTATGCACCTTCTAAAAGTAATACAAACAAGAAAGTATTAGTATCAGCCATTACTTGTGTCTGATAGGATCAAGGTGTTGATTTTATGGTGCCATATTTAAAACACTGCAGATAATAAAATACATTTAGAAACAAGTTTTTTAGATTAGTCTTTTTCTACTGCAGACATTAAGTGTTGTTTGGGGAATCGTGCATAAAAGACAAATTTCAGCAGCCTCTGTGTGATCTATTGATCTGTTACTAGCTAGGATCTCTAAAGAAACCAATATATAAGATAAATTATCCATTGTGCTGCTTGCTCAGTGAATATTCTGCCTTAAAAAATAACAGCGTAAGGTCACCTGAATATTTCTTCGGCCGTGTCCAGCTGTTCAAGGTGAAAAGCCAGCAGGCCCTGAAGATTTCGGACTGCATACTGTAGGTATCCAACCTCCGCCTCGAGGTCCGCTCGCAGACTTTCCTGTTTTAGACAAGTGTCCCGATGTCGCAGCTTCACAGGTCCAACGGGATCACAGTTAAGATAAAGCTCCAGGTGGAAGTGGCCAGGGAAGTAGTCCATGTCCTCCATGAGAGACTCAATGTCCTCTGTAGTGTCAGTATCCATGGCCTCCTCCTCCTACACCTTAAGAACAGGCCGGTAGAAATCCTGCCCGTGTGTACTTTAGCTGAAGTTACTGGACAAGAAAATGCACCGTTCTCCTCTGTGCACTCTTACACAATTCACTCTTGTCCTCCGAGTGCAGACAGGTTGGACAGGTTAGGCTTGGGAGTGACTAGGGAGTGTTAATGGGAAACAGTGAATAATTATGTATGTCTACACATTATTGTCTGAAACTATTTGCTCATTGGATTCTCATTCTTAACACTCCCAGCTTGTTTAGCTGTATAAATATTCTGCTGGATGATACTGAGAAGTGCTCAGTCTTAGGGTTTACAACAGAAACACTGACATTCTGACCGGAGTCCATTTTATCTGTATCGCGGGTTTTGTAAAAATTAGTTTTGAACCGTTGTTTTTGAGAATGTTTCAGATGTTTTTAGCCCCCTCTCTACCCTTGTTTTACAACAGCAGCCAACAGAAGAATGTGACCCATCAGGATTAGTTTGACAGGGGAAACAATGAAACACAATCTCTGTTTTTTTTTTTGTTTGTTTGTTTGTTTCACCTCTTTTATTTCAGTACTTTAAGGAGTAATGTATGACCTGCAAAGCACAGTATATTTTTTTAATTTATCCAGTAGCCTATAATCTGAGCATGACAAAATGAGACAATTACCCCAAGAAAACATGCAGCTTTTTGATAAGCTGCTGAAATGCTGAGCCGCTGACAGATAACCACCGCAAGGAGATATGCAAATCTCTCTCTCTCTCTTTCTCTACGGTTGTACAAAACAAAACATTCACTGTGAAGCCTTTTGCACTGACTGACTGCGTGCCATAATGCTCGCTTCGAAAATCAGATTAACACATGGTACACACATGGTTTTGTTTCGGGATGATTACGCTTACAAGCCTGAACTCTTCCACCAGAGGGTAAACTTGTATTACAATAAACCAGGCCTAACAGTGCAACAAAAGGGCATTTCATGCTGAAAGCCCCCTCAACAGTGGTGGTTGTCAAACAATTGCAAAACTCCACTTAAGATGAATGTCACATCCAGCTCTGAGGTGCCTGGTCATGATTTACTGTATCTCTGTGTGTTGGATATTTCTTTATTTTGTAAAGTCTCTATGACTTAAAATGTCTTCACTTCCCCCTTGCGGCTCCTGATTGTTAGCCCCACCCTGATGTGTCTCACCTGTACCTCGTTGTTCCCCTTGTATTTAGTCTCCGCTTCTCCCTTTGCTGGTTCGACTTTGCACTCCATGTCAGAAATGTTCTAATCTCTTCCTAGTGTGCTTTGCTTTTCTGTTCCTCATGATTTTTGTGGACTTTGTCTTTGCCTCTATTCTATTTCAAGCCGCCGCCTCAGTTGTGAGCTTGACTCTTTCTCAACTAGTTCCTTGTTACAATGATCAGACAGCTCAGAAAGAAGCATTTTAATGATCGACAAATGAGGTGCAAGCCAGGACTGACAACAAAGAAAGAAATTTGAGCAGATGATAGAGAGATGATAGCAGCAATAAAAAACAATAAACTTACAGTGACACAGCAATTTAGATAAAACATGAACAATAATAGAGACTGAGAGATGACTCAGGAGAAGTGTACACTGGCAGAGTACATTGGCAAACAATTTTGGTGGGCGACAGCTTGGTGTTACGTGGTGTTCCAGTGCGTCCCACAGATACTTGATCAGTTTGGGATCTAGTGAATTTGGAGGCCAGGTCAACACCTTGTGCTGTTCTTCATGTTTTTTGAGTTGTTTCTAAAGCGTTTTTGTGCGTGTGCCTGTGTCAGGGATGTCTGCTGCCAACTGTGTCATAGATTTTACTACTGCTTAATGAGACGGCTTCGGCCAATGAAAATATGTGGTTGTGCCCCCCAAGATTTGAGGAAAATTTACATCTTTGGTGGTATAGTGGTGTTTTATCACCCTTCAAAGTGTAAAACAAAGTGTAAAATATATCTCTGCAAGCAAAGACAAATTCTATAATGCAGATTATGTCTTAGAATAGTCATAATTATTCACGGCAACAGCTTCTAGAAAATAAAGAATGAATGCAGAAGCGCTGTATTCATGTGGATTTTGCAGATGAGACATGTTGGATTTCTAAAAGCAACACAGCCGTTCTGAAAAGGAAAGAAGCAACAGGGACACACAGGTCAATGGGAACAGTACGCCTAATACTAAACATGCAGGTTTTAGTGTAACTAGAAACCCGATCACCTGGGGCAAACCCACGCAAATACACAGAGAGCATGCAAACCCACACACAAATACCTCAGCCACGTTTGAACCGCTGCCGTCTCTGAACCGCTGTTACAGTAGATACTGCCGCCGCCAGAATGGGTTGCATAATGTAGCGCTGGTACTGTACACGCGCTGGCAGCCCTTTTCCATTTGTACAATGTGGGTGTGCAGAAATAAGAAAATTTCTTGCCCTCAACAACCGTTGCCATGGCAGCCAGCGTGGATACTAGGCTAATTGCATGGCAACATAATGGTTACAGATGCTTGTGTGCACCGTTTAAGCCAAAAAGACAGAAATTCACAACATTTGACATGTTTTACGTTCCAGCAGCTAAGAGCCAAAGGTATTACAACAGAAAGGTTGACCCACCACCCCACAATAATCCCCACGGCCTTCACAGTTTACTCCCTTCTGAAGTGGGATTAGGATATGTGCCCCACATGCTGGTAGGGGTTCTTTTGCTTTCAATCTAACCCCTTGTTAACCTACTTAGTTGTATTTGCGTCTGTCTGTCTTAATTTCTGGTACAAAGCGCAGTCGGTGTGGAACAATAAACAAAACTTGCAGTACATCGGAGCTGACAAGGTTAATTTAGGCCCCATCTAAAATGTACTTTCAAAACGGCTTGGGCAGATTTTCTGTTGATACATCGCCCTTTTTTAGACACTTCAAGCCGACGTTATTTTCATCTGGGCCTCATCCCCGCACTAAAATCTAGTTTCTTTTTAAGAAATATATAATACGGCCTCATCAGGTAATGTGGCCAGGTTTTTGTCAGTGGTTTAACTGGCTCCCTATTCATAATACACACCATATCCAGGTTTTAAAATGAAGTCGGTTAATTCATTCTGATTGTGAGCGCAAGAGCGGTAATAATAAATCTTGCAAAAGAAAAGTTAATCCGCTGCTTTTTGTGCAGTATTGTGTTTGAATGGTTTTCTGGATTCTGCGTGTTAATACGGTAACCCTGCAGCAGTCAAGCATCTGAGTTCTAACGCTAACCCTGACCGGAGTGTAGATGGGATTTTTGGCACACTCATGAGATGTGACAGCGAATACAGAGGATCATAGGAAAGCCTTATTAATCCGGACTTTACACCTTCCCATCACCTCTCTAAACCGAGCACTCCTCTGTATTTTGTTACACCCTCACTATGACAATATTAAGTCTTAGTCATGTCAGAAGAAAAGAGACAACCCTAATCCACTCCCACTTTTGTACCCAGCTTTAAAGCCATTGTTATTTTTTGCACATTTCCACCCCCTCCCCTAGAAGCAGAGACTCCCCCCCCCCCATTTATTCCCCTGAGCCAAACATGTACATTCAATTAGTGCGCCTCTCTAAGTCACTTCATTGATGACTGTATTTCCATTCTTAGTCAGCTTCTCCCTGGCAGCCCGGGCGAATGTTTCCAGTTAAAAGCATCTCTTTAGCTCTCTAGAGGCCGTTCCTTGCTGCAGATTACACCACCGAACGCGTCTTTGTGGTGTGTCTGTGCTGTCTATGTGTCTGACGGACATATACACCGATCAGCCACAACACTAAGACCACTGATAGGAGAAGTAAATAACATTGACCATCTTGTGACAATTCAGTGTTCTGCTGGGAAACTTTCAGATGATATTCATTGGTGTGGATGTTACTTAGACATGTAGCACCCACCTAGACCAGACCAGGCACATGCATAAAAACGGTTTAGGAACAACTGAAAAACAACATGGCCTCCAGATTCACTACATACCAAACTGATCAGGTGTCTGTGGGATGATCCACAAAGGCCCCTCTCCTCAACCCATAGGACCCAAAGGCCCCCACTAACAACATTCAGTCTCCAGACACCACAGGACACCCTCAGAAGGCCTATTCTGTGATGAGTCACAACTGTTTTGGAGGCACAAGGGAGACCTACACAATATTAGGAAGGTGGTCATAAAACTATGCAGCATTTACAGTACGTCACTGAAGGACGAAATGATTTGATATTGATGATTTGTGTTGTGTCTATTTCAACTTTGTTAAACAGCATCAATTTATAGATTTACTGCCAGTCCGCTAGTCTCATAACCACAACCCTAAACCCGACTTATTATCTCAGGTTTAGTTTCCCATGAGGAGGTTTAGGTGTGTCGAGGAAAACAAATCCGTCTGGACAGTGTTTACATAGGACTTGAGAAAGTTGTCATTTAGTGACACGGGGCGTGAGTGTGAAAGTGTTATGGAGAGTAATGTGACCGTCTTTAGTAACACCTACGTCTGCCATACCTTCTTCTTCTTCTGTAACTGCTTGTTCCTGTGAAGGTTCTCCAGGTCTGCTGGAGCCTATCCCAGCTGTCATTGGGCGAGACTGGGGTACACCCTAGACAGGTCTCCAGTCTATCACAGGGCTAACACAGAGACACAGAGAGACAGACAAGCATTCACACTCACACTCACACTCACCATACCTAATTACGCAAATTAGACTCTTCATCTTAATTTCACTGTGACTCTGAAATATTCAGTACACCTATATACTGCATGTTTATGATACTTCAGGACATCGGTACTATGTTTTTGTCCCCTGGTCACTAATGCAAAGACTGTTTTTACTGGCCGCGCCAGTTTCTGTAATATTTTGATCTCACATTTAAACAATATGTCATCCTTTCCTCAGTTGCCCTATGCCTCAGTTGATTAAAACACTTCGTATAGCCAAGCTCAAAACCTTATTTAATTCATAGGTAAATGTACACAGCATTAAAACCACTGAGAGGAGAAGTGAATAACATCGACCATCTTGCAACAATTCAAATGTTCTGCTGGTAAACTTTTGGACCTTTCATTCATTCATGTGGATGTTACTTAGACATGTAGCACCCACTTAGACCAGACCAGGCACCCCCACCCCATAACAATGACACTCCTTGATGGCAGCAGCCATCCCCAGCAGGATGTAGTCTGACACGGGCACACACACACACAAAAACTGTTTAGGAACAACTAAAAACAAAACAAAACATGAAGATGTTGACCTGGCCTCCAAATTCACTAGATCCCAAACAGATCACCTATCTCTGGGATGCACTGGAACAAGCCTGATCCACTAACAACATTCTGCTGCCAGACACCACAGGACACCCTCAGAAGGCTCATGTCCGTTCCCTGATGAGTCTCAACTATTTTGGAGGCACAAGGGAGACCTACTCAATATTAATAAGGTCATAATGTTATGCCTGATCAGCGTATCAATAGGTCATTGGATGTATTAGTAATAACAATCTAAAATGTTCTATTAGGAGACTTTTTTTTTCCTGCAGAACAAGTACTTTTAATATTCACACTTAAGCTACAGATTTCTTTATAATAACATATATATATATGTGTGCTTTTACTTTAAATGGTTCTTTACATCATAAGTGCAGCAAAACTGTGATGTTCTCTGCTGCTGTTATTTTATTTTGGTAGTCCGCCCAAACCCTCAGGGGTTCCTTTAAAGGTGATTGTATTTTGAAAGTCAGACGTGGACCCGGAAGCTGGTCAGTGTCACCGCGTGCCGCTTGACGGTGTGGGCTCTCCTCCTCTCTCCCTCTCTGCGGTTGCTGGTGGCTGTCATCATGCAGGTGGAATCTGCGCAGTGTGGATGAGCGTCGGGATCTCCAGCGAGGCAGACAGCAGTCAGCCTCACCAAAGCTCAGCTGCAGAGAGCAGACGCAGGACTCTGGACAGACTGTCCTCTCCGCTGTGGGGGACCCAGTCGCCAAAGCCACGGGACATGAACAGCAGATTGCGTTATTATGCTTTGACTTGATCATCACCGGTTTATGACGTATAGAGTAGCGGATTGACAGTTTTACGCAAGATGACGAGAGAGTTAAAACACCAGTAGGATTTTTTTTTTCCCTCGGCATCGTTCAGCAGGAATAACCGCACACTTTTGTGTTGACACTGTCAAAGTGTTTTTTTTTTTTTTCCTCTCTTGGCGCAGTCCAACTCAGGAGCAGTCGCATAGGATGCCATACAATCCTAAAGGAAGCGACTCTCGCAGCTTGACGGGCAACAGTCTCAAAGAAACCAGACGGACGTAATCGTTATCTTTTATCTTTTTTTCTTTTTCTTTTTTTAAATTATTATTTTGTTCGGTTTAAACTCACGGGCACCATGGATGAAGGCACCGCCAGCGAATCCATCCCAGATCTGAAAGACATAGAGATGAAAATTGGCCGGAAAACGCCCGAGGGTTTGCTCAGGTGGATGCGGGAGGAGGCGTCCTCTCTGCGGGGAGGAGACGCCAAGCTGGCCACCGCGCACGACACCAGCAAGGAGACGGGCAGGAAGAGTTTGGATGAGAAGATCAGGAAATTGAAGATGGAGATGGTAAGGGTGCTGCTCCGGCGCGTGTGGTTCGACAGTTTTCGGTTGTTTTTTTTTGTTTGTTTGTTTTTTTGGATGCACAGCTGTCGTATTGATGCACCTTAATAAAGGTTGAGAATTTGATCCGGCTCTGCTCCACAGGAAGGCTGCTGTTGTGTCACTTGTGAATATTTGATGAACAGATCGGTCCATCATGTCTCGACTGTGAAAATGATGCATAGGTAGTGCAGAACACAAGACATGAATATGTATTAAAGAGGGAAATCCAAGTTTATTATTAGTGGAATTTATCCAACTTCACGTTAAAATGCCTGCCACTACTACTTCTTAAAGATCAGCTACATCTCAGCATTCAGTGGCGAATGTGTTAAAGTCTGAAAGGCACTTAACATGCTGACAGTGGTGAATATATGGCCATGTTCAATTCTCCAAAGGGACATGCTCTGTCTCTCCTTCCTGCTCCTACTGTGCATTCGGAGACCACAACGGAACTCTGTAAAATTAAATGTCCATATTCTTGCCATAAAGGTCAGAAAATCTTCACAGAGTGGCCAAGTTTTTTTCTTTTTTTCTTTTCATATTCCTTCTGCAGCTCTGCTCCTTGTGACCTTACCACTGGACATTACTTCAGGGCTGCCTAGTTTCCCAAACACTTTCTGGGCCCCTGCTAATTGTTAGGGCCTCCGGTAACCTCACCAACCGCAGCTTTTTAGTTATTTCTAAACCTTGTGCTGTCACATTTAAGCGTTATATTTTCGCGTAGATGCTTTATTGTTTTCTGTAGAGGTGTTTCCGTCTTGACATTAGTTGCGTTTGGTCCCATAGCTGTTGGGGAAAGTACCCTCATTTATTTTTGTGTGTGTGCAGGAAATGAGCAGGATTACAGCTCAGTGTATAGCATATTTCTTTGTCGCTCCTTTGTCTCCAGCAGTAAAGGAACCAAGCCGATTGCTTGAACGCTTGGATACAACACCTGGCATTTTCAAATAACCACGTCAACATTAATAAAACGTTAGCCGTGCAGTGCTCTTATAACGTCATCCTTAAAGACATGGAAGTAAACACAGAGATGAGGACGCATTGCTATACCAGCAACAAGCTGGTCGTTACATCACTTCACTGTTCCGAGTGGCGGTTTCAAAGCAAACAGGAAAAACAAAAAAAAATCCCTTGAAGGTTTGTAGTTCTTGTGGGAAGTTAATCTCAGAGGATCCACAGAACTCTTTGGTCAAGAAGTGTCGTGTCTCCCCTTACTCTCGAAGCACAATTTCATTCCTGAGCTGAAAGATTTGACAATTAATTGCAGCTTCTCGCAGAGATCGGGTGAGGTTCGTACAAAGAGACGGATCATTTTAAAACCTGATTTGGACACAAACCCGTGGTAATTGAGCATCTACGTTTTCTCGTGATTAAGCATGTCTTTGATTGTGCCTAAAAAAGTTCCTCACCATGCCAACAGCTGCATGTTGCTAGGATATAAGTTGACCACCGCAGGCCTGTAGTCTTGTGGCGAATGCACTTTCCTTCTGTTGTCTCTTGGTTAACACTCTGCTCAAACCGATCACACAAACAAGTTTTTTTTATCATCTTTCATTTCTCTACACACTTTGTATTGTTGCGATATATTAGCGCATACTTCAAGACTGCCTTTCACAAATGAAATGATTATCCCGTTTGTTCTCTCGTCCAGCCGAGCCCAGTCTTTGTTTAATGGTGCAAATCAACAGGAAATATTCTTCTTTCAAAACAAATACCTCGCTGTCTTCTTGTTTACACGGACCCCACCTTTCTCTAAACAGCGGAGGTCTGAAGCAACGACGCGCCAGTGTTACAGTTGTTTTTTCATTTTTTTTCTTCCCCCCTCTGTGATCATGTATGTCATACATTCCTGTGGCGGATGCAGGCGTGCACCCAGTCTGTGGCTGTGACACGGAGCACATGCACCACCACGGCCCAACTCCCAAACAAAGCAAGCTGTCTTCTGAGGGAGAGAGAGAGAGAGCTACTCCAAGTGGTTACATTCAAACATCCAAAACATATTATCAGCTTGGGCACAGATTAGAAATAGAAGCTTACTTTACTCACTGCAAACTCATGGTGGTGGCCGTATGTGAGCTTGCCGACTCCTTAAGGAGGAAATAGTGCCACCCCATGCTGTAAATGAACACTTCCTGGGGAAACATTATCAGCTGTTATTATCCTCGTCAGGAATGTGGGCCTGTGAGGTTGGAATCTCCTGCCACTTTGGTGTAGTTTTAATTAGACTCATTGCACATGTAAATGTTGTTTTGGCAAGCTGAAAAGTACAATGCATCATCTGCATATGTAATCACAGACAGAATTGTATTAGTCATAGACTGTGTAAACATGGACGGCTTAACTGCTCCTCAAAAGTGAAGCCAAAGCAAGCAGAGCTGGCTGCAGTATAGGTTATAAGCTCCGCCCCCTCCATGTTAGTGGATGGGACTTGGTTTCAAGGATTCCTTGTAACTGGTGGAGGTAGAGCAGATCGTAGTATTAATTCAACGAAAACATGATGGGGCAGATCATCGATATCATGACTCCGCTGGTTCCACTCTCGGACCGTACTGATCAGACTCTGGCTCCAAAGTCCCAAGATCGCGCCGCCCGTATTCCCAGGAAAATAGCGTCAGTTTGGCCAATGCAATGGTGCCAGTGTTTATGTCTGATGCTCTCAAGTTCCATCAGTTTCAGCTTTGACAAGCAGCTGTTTCATTTGACTGTCTATGAGATGACAGGTTTCCATGATGCTTCCTGAAAAAGCACCCCACTTTGAATTTTATGCACAGCTCACACTGCTGCTGAACATGTGCAGTTAGTGAGTACTGGGCCTATTTCTTGTGTATTTGTGGGAGTTAAAGAGGGTAAACACCAGTCAGATCAGTTTTTCTTTTCAAGCAAGTGTAAATAAATCAAATTGGACTTTTTCCATTTCACATCTAGGCCACTTTCATATGTGTATTCATATCTAATCTTTAGGTATGTGACAACTATAATAACGATCCGACTACAACATTGCAGTTTTCCATGCACTGCGTATTGCATGTCATCTTTATTCAGTGTCTGCACCTCACAGCCTGGTAACAATAAACAAGCGGGAGAGCAATACCAGCAACTGCAAGGTCAGTGGAGAGAAGAGGAAGGTGGATGTTTGTTTGACACGTTTAGAGAAATTTTTCAGTATATATATATATACGACTTAAATTTTAGTTAACTCGCCATGTGTGAGAGTTTAGCATCTGTTCACACCAACAGTGGCATGCATGTCACTTACTGACAGTGTGCACCATCAAATTAGAATTAAACTCCAAATCAGCTGTTCTAGGATGGAGATGATAAGATAACCTTTAGTGCGCACTTCTCCCGACACTACTGGCAGGCTCCCAAGTGCGTATTTGACCAACGTGCCCGGTTTGGATTCACCAAGCATCCAGAGTTTCCATAAATCTGTCGAGAGCAGGGAAGGAGACTGATTTGTTAAGAGTTTCGGTCGTTAATCAGGTCCGCGGCGAAGGAGGGAAGACGGGGGGAGAGAGACGTGATAGCAATAGAGAGCCACCTTGTAGCTGGAGGGGAGTGAAACTTTCAGCACAGATCCGGGTTGCTCCTCTTCTATTTTGTGTTGTGTTGTGTGTGTGGTTGTTTCTTTCATCTGTGAGAGTGCCGAAGTGTAATGAGAGTGCAGAGGAGAAAAGATGTGAGCATTGCACTTTCATCCCAAATCTGCTTAGTAAGATGTGCAGTAATGCATGCGCAGAGTGAAGCTAAATGGAAAGAGCTCTCATGTACACACAGTTGTGCACGAAGTCTAGCAGAGTCCCTGGAGTGTGTAGTGTTTTTTTTTCTCTCGCAACACTTTCTGTCATGCTGAGAAGCTCATTGATCCACATTAACAGGCAGGGAGTGAAGAAGGAAGCTGATACACTCCTATTTTTTTTTTAAGTTTTCACCTCATGTTACTTGTTCATCTGTTACTCCTTGCAGTATCTGTCACCATCACCACAGTGTGGTGATGGTGGGCTGCAGCATCTGTCTGCTGTAAGATTACATTTGTGTATGTGTGTGTGTGTGTGTGTGTGTGTGGACCATATTGTCAATGTAGCCTCTTGTTAAATATAAGGACTAACAGGATGTCATTTCTGATATTACTCACGGGGTATGTTTGACGGTACGTTACAAACACAAACGTCTAATTTTGATCTGAGCCTGCGACAAATTGCTATTTTACTCAACACTGGTGTGGTGGTTAGCACTGATGCCTCACAGCAAGAAGGTCCTGGGTTCGAATCCAGGCCGACTGGGGTCTTTATGTGTGGAGTTTGCATGTTCTCCCTGTGTTAGGTTCATTGGTGATTCTAAATTGGTCGTAGGTGTGAGTGTGAATGGTTTTCTGTCTCTCTGTGTTAGCCCTGAGATAGACTGGAGACCTGTCATTACCGGATGAGGTGGGTATTCCACATCTCTGAGCCTGAAGCAGGTACCCATTAGAAATAAACGCTGAGCTCGACACAAGAGCTGAACAACAGAATGGGATCGCTTTTATATGCATCATATATGTTTAATATGAACACGTGACATTGGCGGAAATTTTCCAGGTTGTCTTCTAAATGTTTTATACTTGAAATAAAAGTGAAATGCAGCATTGAATCCTTTCATTAGTGAAGCTAACTAGCGGATATTTGGCAGCTTTGCTTGACAAATGACTAAAACGAAAATCTAATAAATGCAAAAAGCCTCCTGTGATGAGCTCATTAGCTTTCTGACACCTGGCTTCAGCCTAATTACTGTACGCATACACACTTTCTCGGCGTGTACGGCTCGATATGAACGTTGTCGAGAACATTTTGCAGCGCAGCGAGCTGAAGGCAGATAAACGCCGTCATTAATGATATCAGTTTGGGTCCGTGGGTGGGAGCCGGTTTAAAGCCTCTGCCTTCTGAGTTCGTCCCCAGCCGCCCTAATCGGAGACACACTCACCACTGATCTAAACAGATTTACTGGACAGAGACGCTCCTTTGCAGCCAGTGAAGACTGGCAGTCAGCCACGCACACACAGAAACACACACACCAAAGGCCCTTTATTTATTATCTGTTTGGTATTTTAGTCATGATCAGCGTCTGTATATAAAGCTATCAAATGAATGAATGTTGCTTTATGGTTTGAGGGATGTCATTCTCTTCTTTTTTTTTTTTCTTTTCTTTTTGTCCTAGTCTCCATTCTCCTTTTCCCTGTCTTCCACCTCTAGGCAGATTAATGTCAGTGCAAAGTCAGCTTTGAGTGCAGCGCTGAGCTGTAGGGAATCGAAATCATGTCTATTTAATGTCAGTCTTTTTTCTCTATCCGGCTACTGCCTATCTCCTCACAGTTGTCACAGTCAGCGCAGGGTTTTGTGCTAATTAAATCATCGCTAAATGACCTGCAGCACCTTTATTCCTCCACCACGTTTTACTCACTGTGTTTGACTACCCATCTGTCTCCTACTGTTGATTGTAACTGTGCTTTTTATGCCCAGTACGCCATGCACGAAAATAAATGGAAAAGGGAACTCTCAGCTGACGAGAATGGGCTTCTAGTGCCAAGCTTAAAGCTGCTACTTATTTTTCTTCTTCTTCTTTTTTTTTTTTTGTTTTTGCATCGACCTGCGGTTTGTGCAGTGAAACCCTGCCATGTTGCCATCCAGCACATGTCTGGTTTTGCGGTAACACAATGGAAACACAATAACAAGTATAACAAGAACAAGTGGATATTTTCCACAGTATTTAGAGGTGAATGCAGACAGATGGAGCTGCTGGAGGTTCACATAGAGCCAGCGGCGACCTTCTGTTGTCAAATGGAGACTGGTGAGGAGGAGGGGGGGTCACCGCAAGGACGCTGCATGTCTGCAGAGGGAGTGAGTTTGATGGGGAAGGTGAAACAGCAGACGGGGACACCAGGTGATATAATAGAGAGCTGGTGTATGAGATAACCATCTGACTAAGGATTCAGCTGTCTGCTAACTAGCTCTGAGACATTAGGAAGCTGCTTGGCATCACAAATCACACTGTGCATATGTGGTTATCACACAATGAAGTCTGGATGTCTGTCCTCTGGAGCACCCTGATGAATAACGCTGCGAATGAATGAAGAATAAACTGACATATTATAATCTAAACACATCTTTAAAAGACCCAGAGGCTCGTGTTTCTGCTTTTGTCCAAGCTGGCTTGTATTTGGATGACTATTTATGGTTATAATAACACTGCGCTAACCAAAGTAACCCTTGAAGTTATTGCTACAACAAAGACAGATTGAAGACAGATGGACTGGAGGAACACGCGGAAACAGCTGACGACAGGTTGCGACCGAGCCAAGAATATTATTAGCGCAGATAAGAATGAAGTCTTAAATAACAGAAGTAAACGTAATGATTCTGTAACGATGTGCCGAAATTTGCAGAGCAGCTTAATCATTTAAGATTGAGAGTTTTCATTGAAACAGGAGATGAAGAAATATAAGTAAACAGAGCCAATGAGCAATCAATATTGAGACGTTTTACCTAAAATATGTCGGCATTCATAGTTTGTGTGTCTTGTGTAACCATGCAAGGACGGTATCGGTCCAAAAAAGGGATCCAATTCACCGTGCCACAATTTCCTTTGCCACAAAAATCCACAGTTTTTAAGACGAAATGCCCAGGACGGTGTCCAAGATAAACTGCAGTCTGACAGAAAGTCCTGAAGAGTATCCATAATAATAATAATAATAATAATAATAATAATAATAATAATAATAAACTTTCCAACGATCAGAACATGTTCTGGCTTTAAAGTCTGAAGCTTGAAGGTATTTCAGGACTGTTTGGGAGTCCTGGCATGGTCTTCTCTTCTTATCCCTCTACTTAAAAAAAAAAAAAGATAAAAGTAGGTCAGTCAAAGTCAGTGAAGGAAACACACCGACAGTTGAATACCCTCAGGCAGAGGAGATCGCTTAAGTGTTGGCATCAGTTGCCTTCTCCCGTGGGTTTTGGCATCATTGATGCTGAATGTTTGCGCTGAGCTGTTACACTGGTGTGACATGTGCTACAAGCATGTGCACACGTGAATTTAAGCGAATGATATAAGCACCAGATCCCAAAGTGGTTTGTTCAAGGTAAATCGAAAAAAAAAAAAATCACTTTGGGAGCATGACAGATGAGTTAAAAAACACCCGAAACCGAGTGAAAGTTGTCTTCATCAGCAGAATTACTTTAAATAGGAAGTGACAGAGTACACGCACACACACAATGCCAGATATACACCGATCAGCCACAACATTAAAACCACTGACAGGAGAAGGAAATAACATTGAGCATCTTGTGACAATACAATGTTCTGCTGGGAAACCTTTGGACCTGGCATTTATGTGGATGTTACTTAGACACGTAGCACCCACCTAGACCAGACCAGGCAAACCTGACCTGGAAAATTCACTAGATCCCAAAGTGATCAAGTATCTGTGGGATGCACTGGAACAAGCCTGATCCACAGAGGCCCCTCCCCTCATCCCATAGGACCCAAAGACCCCCACTAACAACATTCTGTAACCAGACACCACAGGACACCCTCAGAAGGCCCATGTACTACACAATATAGGTCGTAATGTTATGCCTGATCGGTTTAAAAGGCAGGACTATAAGCTTTCCAGAATCCTGTGGATCATCCAGTTGACGCTAGGCGTCATGCCCGAGTAGGAAAGCTGAAATCTGTTTATGCTGATGCCTGAATAAATAAATAAATAAATAAAATGCAAAAAGATGATTAATGATGTTTTGGTCCTCAAGGTCCTCGACCTCGATGCCTCGCTCTTATCCTGTCTGGAGTCACGGTAAAAACCTTTTGGCGCCCGTTTGACCCTTTTTCACTCCACAGAGTCCTTTCCGTAATGAGCATGTTTGACTTTGTCTCATAATTAAAAGCTGTAATCAATCCTTTAAATTAACGGAGATGAAAGAAATCCCTCCAGGAACAGCAGCACGCACACAGTGGAAGGCACAGTTGGCACAAGTGCGCTGGCACAGAGACGACAAAGGAGATGTTTTTAATTATTTCTTTTGTTGTTGTTTTTTTTCAACTGGTTACGCAGTTCAATAGGTATTCAGGGTTTTACAGATCATTTTGCGATAGATGATACATTTTACAAGACCACAATAAAAGGAGGCATGCAGGAGTTTAGATGGCAGACACCTTTTAGAAAGGTGCATTTGTTTGTTGTGAACATTTACCACATGCCTGGTTATATCTTAAGGGGACAATGAACCTATATTGCAGCCTTCCCGCTAACAGGCAAATAACTAAAACTGTGAGACGTGACAGCAGCCGTTAATCCAGACGATCTAGTGTACGTTCACCGACGGGCACAGATCGGCAGCAGCAGTGTTCACAGGCTGGTGGAGCGCAGAGCTTCGTTAGCATCGTGCCACCTCAGCGCTGACAGGCATGGAACCGCTTTTATTGCCGCCCTCATTAGGCAGTCGGTCTCCTGCCAGCCAGAAACCTCAAACCTGAACTCCACCCCGTATCTGCTCTTACTCATGCGGCGCTCCTCCCTGCAATTACGTGACGCGTGTGTTAATTTACAGCGGAGGTGGACTGACGGGCAGTGCTGGGTTTTCCAGTTCTAAAATACCTTGAGTAATATCTAATGGCTCAGTGTTACCCCGTTCGTTTATCATTGCCGCTGTCGGCGTAATTTGACGTACGATCAAACTTTGGCGTAAGCAGATTTGCGCCACACTGACCACACAGCTCATTCGATAAAGAACTTCTACTGTAACCTCACATCCTGTCCCATGCGCATTCTTCCTGCTCAGCTGCCACACCTTGGGGAATTTTCTCCCCAAAAAACCCCTTTCCCCCACACATTTAATCACTTACGTATTTTTGGATTTGTTTTTTTTATTTTTTTTGTGGAGTTATAATTAGAATTAGACACATGGTGAAGTTTGGGGCATGGTTTCATGGTTGTGGTAATGGTTTAGGTTTCAGTAAGTCAATGCAGTGTTCTGCAAGTCACACAGCCAACCATTGTAAGTCTTTTAAGGCACTCAGGCTAATTGGCAGTTTATGTATTATTTGACGCCGTAGCTACATCAACAGCCCAGACCCTATACAGACCCTCACACCGTAGCCTGACATGCACCTCCCCAGAAATGTAACTACGTGCTGCAGCGACACAGACTGCAAGAGCTGTGATTGGTCCACTTGTTAGTAGCGTGTTGCCGCGCCAGTGTTTCTGGCTGCTTCCGTATCTCCGCAATTTTCGAATTGATTGTTTAGGATCAATAACGATGGAACGCATCGAGGAAAGGTTAACTGAAAAGGTTACATTTGTATGACGCAGTTTCGCCATTGTTGAAAATGGAGCCGACCAGTGGTTTGGTGGCGTTTTTACAGTTTGAGCTAGACTGAGAATCACTCACGTATAAATGGGACAGGCTATGTGCGTAGGCTATGTGCGTAGGCTATGTGTGTAGGCTACGTGCGTCCCGCAGTACCTTAAATGATCCTTTTAGGCTAAGTAACTGTGTTTGAGCTCGTGGAGCTCATAATGTCATCAGCTGTGATGACAACTGACAAAAAAAGACGGCCAGCCAAAATCAAGATGTTGTCCTGATTCTTTTTGACCTTCGACACTTTGAAATGAAGCCTCTTCTGACCCTTTAACAAAGGCCACGGCCTGAATGTGGTCATGAGTCAGTGACCAATCAAAGGGACTCCTTTCCTCCTTTGATGTTATTGTTTGAAGAATTTTTAGAGGCTGGAAGGAAGGAAAGTACCCACTTTGGAAAGTGGAAAGAACAGAGAGGAAGGTTAGGGAAAAGTGGGCATCATTATGTTCTCGTATCTTAGTTTCCCTGTTGGAAAACCTCTGATTTCCATTAACTTCCTAAATTATGGCTTGTTTAAATACAGCTGGGAATGAACTGAGAAAGATGAAGGGCAACCCAGTGAATCGAAGGGGACTGAATGTGCCAAGTTTTACCTTTCAGAATGTGGTGCTGTCCTGAAATACTGGTTTTTCTAAAGGTCAGCCACCACTTACGCATAGAGATGACGTTTCAAACTGCTCACACACTCTTACATACACCGACTGGGAGGAGGGATTCATTTTTTCTTATTCTTTAGGTATCTTGAGCAATGGTGATGAACAATGACAGAGCTGTGCAGAAGAAATCCACATAGATAGGGCCTAGAGGATGAATCAATTCATTCCTCTCCACCATTTTATTGATTTAAAGGAAATTGTCGAGGCACACAGTGACTTCAAAAGGTCAGAGGGCAAAGGTCTTGAAGGGCCTTAAGGTTTATGAACATTGACCTATCAATAGAAAAAGGCTGGATCTGTAGTTTTTTGATTTAAATAGCCCTTACACACAGCCTCATATAACATCACAACAGTGTTAATTTTGTATAAATTAGTTAAATCCAGTGGTTGCAACTGCCATAGCATTTCTTCTGTCTTTCTTTCATTCAGTTCAAATGGAAATGCTGCTCTTTTCACTCCACTACATCTATCCGGCAGCTACGGTTACAATTTCCTTTACAAATTAAGAATCTTTTGAAATTTGAATGAATAACAACATGTACACGAATACTTTGTGCACTGAATAGTTTATCTTTTCACATTTTAAATGCATCTTGCGAGTTGTGGTTACATTTTGAATGCATGACCCTCCACATTCTCCTACATTCTCATGTTTTAATTTAAGTTATAATCTTAAATGTGACTGAATCACACTATTATAAGTCTAATAGTGCATTAGCCTGACATTTTCTGAAATAAATTACACAAATATGTTTATATATAGCCTAAGAGAGTCTGATTAAAAGAAAGTAATAAAGACAAAAAATTGTGTGCACAGGAAACTGGGGGACACTGAGAAATCAGTTGCTTTGAGAGAAAGAAGTTATCTGCAGAGACGAGTGGATGTCATGAGGCCTCACTTTGAATCGCGGTGCAATATATCACCTCTCGTCCTGGCACTTCACTGTAGACCTCTGCAAATGTATTCTGCGGGGGAATTTTCCGTGACCGCAGTCGTCTTTTTTCCTCTCGTTCACCATTAAGCTTTTTTAGTCTCCCACGCAGGCATCAGGCATCACATAAGAACATTATCAGTGGCTGTAATTCCTGATGTAATTGTTACTTCATTTATTTCTGCCAGATGTCATTGTGACTAAATACGTTTTCAAATAGTTCGAATCATTTTCGGGTAATTTAAAAGACAGTTTAAAGACCACAGAGGAATTTAAAGCTCATTCTTGATTTTCGTCTCCTCTAATGTGTCGTACTTTCCACCGTATCATATTTCCATCTCTCAACAACTTCTCCTGCAGAGTCAGTTTTGGCCATATGGTATTTCCTTCTGTAAGCCTTTTCCTCGCTACCTTACTTTATTTGTTTCCCATTTTTAGTATTGTAGGCTCAACCTGCCAGCGTCTGTTTTATGTTTCTTCCAATTATGGCAATCTGCAGTAGTTTAATAGTACTGTATTATAATGGTGTTTGCACTTGTCTCAGGAGCCAAAGCTGACGGCTTTAAATAAACATCTGCAGTGGTTCCCCAGGTTCCCTATAGCACACTATCAAAACATGGACACGGTGAGAATAACCATGCCTCTGTAATTGCAGAATATCCCTTTTTGTGTGTCCACAGGTTCACTTACGATCGGTCGACGTGAAGATCCTGCAACAGCTGCTGGCGGTCCATGAGGGCATTGAGGCGGTGAAATGGCTTCTGGAGGAGAGAAGCACGCTGACCAGCCACTGCAGCAGCCTCACCAGCAGCCAGTACAGCCTGGGCGATGGACCCGACACCTCTTGGAGAGGCTCCTGGAGCAGTCTGCAGGACCCCAATGACAAGCTAGACAACATCTCCATTGGCAGCTACCTGGACACCCTGGCGGATGACATGGACGAGTACTGCCCCTCCAGCTCAGAGTCCGTCATCTGCACCACCACACCGCTGGCCTCAGAAGCTACAGCTGGGGGTCGGACCGCAGCAGGAGGTTCTGTTGCCACGGTGCTTGGGACAGGAGCGGGAGTAGGGGTGAGGTCTAGTACTGGGCCTGGGATTGGGGTTCGGGCTGGAGCAAATGAGAATGGAAATGGGCCTGGAAATGGGACAGAGGTGAGAGGTGCAAATGGGATTAGCAGTGGGGTTAGCAGTGGGGTTAGCAGTGGTGTCACCGGGACAGGGGTTGGTGGGACTTTAACTGGGAAACCAGCAGTTCCTGTCAGCTCTCCCAAAACAAAGTCAGAGGGCCCCAAGCAAGATGCTAAAGACAATAACCAGACACAAGTCGCTAAGGCTAATGGCATCCTCGAGAAACCAACCACACAAACAGGCAGCCCGACTCGTTCCAACCTCAGTGAGAAACTGGGAACCAGCCAGAGCCCCAAACTCAAACCTTACAAAAACGGAAAGATTGACTTGGACACGTGCAAAATGAATGGCAAAATGCACCTGGAGTACGACGCCCACTGGCGCTGGGTGCAGTCGCAAGAAGATGTGACATTTTTGTAAGAAGGACAATGGAGGCGGGATTAAAGACACCATTGGACGCCCCTTCTGCAACATCAGCGACCACATCACCGAAAGCTACGAGAAGCCTGAACTGCGGCACAAAACAAGGCTCCTCTTGGTGAAAGACACTGTGTTTCAAAGACGATGACATGTTTGCTCTGTTGTTCCCTTGTGTGACTGCACTAACGTACTATTAAAAACATTGATGTCAGCATTGAGATGGATGCACACTGCAGGATTTTAACCACATTTAGCCAAACAGGGGCTGCCTCACACAAACGTAGAAGAATGCATTTTAAAATCCTGTGTCATAGTTTTTCTCAGGGTATTTTTTGGCATTCCCTGGTCTTATTTCATTTTATTTTGTCTTATTTTCCCCTTAAAAGCACAGTGAGACAATCTGCCAGACAGCTGAAACATGACTTCAGATTGTTTGACTTTCAAACTTTCAAAAAACGGAAAAAAAATATCCCCAAGTTTACTCTATGCTTCTAAACCCAAGGTTGCTTTGGGACTCAGTTACCGTCAGTTTACTTTAAACATCCTATTGAACATTTTGTGGACCCTCTACGACAGTGATTGCCAACCTCTCTTTATGTTTTGACCCATCTCATTACAAGAAAGTGACATATCTTATCATTTCTAAGCAAATCTTTGACAAAAAAAAAACAATACAATACTCAAAATAACTATAACTAAGATGTTTGCTTATTGGATTTAGTTTTTATGCACACTCTTTGACTTTGGGGTCCAGGCTCATCGAGGTCAGGTTGGAAATAACCACCAGGGTCCACAACCAATAGCTCTGATGGAGCCTACCGTACGATAAGACCAAATGCCCCTTTATTAAAGTCAGAAATAAAATGTAGTGTATAGACACATATTTATGGACAGTATGACTCCTCCAATGGTTATAGACAGCATTACTTGATAGCGCATTAATAAAAAAAAAAGTATTTAAAGCGTGTTTCTCCCCAAAGACTCCCTCGAGCAACAGTAGATGAGATGAATGATGTAGAAAACAAAGCACTGAGGACAGTAAAAAGTTTCACTCCTTAAAATAATTGTTAGTGTGTTTGTGGATCTAATACCTTCAGTGCTTCACCGGCCATCTGCAATATTGTGTATTTACTGAATGACAAAACAGCTACTCTGTGCATCAGGTACTAGTTGTGACTGGTTGTAGTCTGGTTCTTGAGTATGGCTGAATATTTTTCTCCTTCAGTCTGAACAGTTATGATAACCTGTGTTAGTTTTTCTCTAAAGCAGATGTTGTGCCTGATCGGTGTAAACCCTGACTACATATGCCTGTATTTTTTCCCAATGAGATGACTGCACTGTTGTTCTGATAATCTTTTGTTATTTTTATTTTATTTTTATTTTTGCCTCGTTCCTGGCTTCGCGTGTACAAATGGCTAAACCAAACAGTCTGTGTGCTCTCGGGTGTTGACTGGTAAACGTGTTATGCTGGCTGGGTGGATACTGCATGCCCTGCAAAGCTGAAAGCTGAAAGCTTTATTGGTTGATTTGTGAGAAATGCGTGAAAGAAGGCCGTACACAATCAGAGAAGAAAAGCAATATTTCTCTAAGCTTGTCTGCCGGGCTTACGTAAGCAGCCTCCTCTCAGCAAATCTAATAATAATGTCTGTTCTTCAATAGCTGATGACACTACTGACAAGAAAATGCTGTGTGTGTTTGTTGTGTTCACGGGAGCGTAACAGAGAGAGGGGAAGATGCCGACTGCTTTCCCCAGCACAGCTGGCCTGTCAGGTTCAGATAAGAATAGATGACTCCCCGAGGTTTTCAAACATTTTTTGGCTCATTCATCACAGCGTTACTACACCTCCTACCAGACCGCAGTAAGTCATGTCAGTGGTGCAGGGAGAGCGCGGCACATCTGGTAAAGGGAGGAGAGCGCATTACATAATCTGTGCATAGTGTTTATGCTAAGAGATGTGCATAAAAGGTAAATATGAGCATTGTTGAGCTCAGCATTGAAACATGTCAGTCAAATGAAATTCATGCCCCAGGATCCTAAAGGCCTTGTAAGAAAACCAATTGACCATTTACTAAGCCCTTGTTACTGCTATACTGCTGTGCAAGCTTTCTGTAAGCGCACACACTTCATCTTCGTGTATTCAGACAATTTAACCTTTAACATTAAAAGGCCTTGTAGGCGAGGGCGAGCAGATGTGTTTAGCCAATGCAAGGCTACATCACTGGACGGAGATGCTGTAGCACAAACCTCCCAACAGAGCCGAGCTTATCTCCGATGGCATCTAGGGCTGGCTGTCGCGCGGTGGGAATGCATTATACGGTGGCTGTTTGAGATGCGAACAGGGATTTTAAACACAAACTGTAACTGGTGAATCTCGGAGGAATTGCCAAGTTCATTAAAGAGTCACTTGCCACTGCAGTCAGTGTTAACTATTAGTTGTTATTACTTGTTGATTCCGGGTCAACACAGCCCGGCTCACTTCAATCCACCTCCTGCCACGTCTTTCTCTTTTCCACGTCTCGGATGTTAGAGTCAACATCTCTATGTGTGTGTTGAGTCACTGAAGTGTTTCCTCTCTCCTCCTCCTCGTCCTCCTCCTCCTGCCTTTATTTTCACCCTACTTTCCACCACCACTGGTTTGATGGAAACCTTCGCTCCGTGCCAACACACACATCATGTGCACACAATGCCCTCTCACTGGAGACAGCACCATAAAGGCCGGCACCACAGAAACAGCAACCGTACGCCAGTCCTGGAGACAAGCGAGGAAAACCGGGCTCTTGGACAAGCAGGGAGCAATCCCCCCATCCACCCACTCACCCATGCCGGCCTCTTGACTCTTTCTCACTACAAGTAGAGCATCTATCCATCTCTTTACAGTTACCTCAGCCATGGTGAATATATATTCCAACCACAATATAGACATGATGTCATTTGAAACCTCCTTCCTCTTTTAACATATGTGTTGGCCGTAAAGCGATAATACATGCCGAAAAAAACCCAAAAAAAGTCTATCCTGCTTTGGGGTTTTCTCTCCAAATTAGCTGAGACATATGGAAAAAAAATACACCTCGGCGAAGGAAACAAACCTGTAAAACGCATTACATCAGCTACAGCGCGTCTTTCTGAAGATATACTGCAGCCTGTAATGGTTTAATGTATTTTCACTGGGGACGTCCAGTCTAAAACTGGAATATGAGCGCCGCTCTAAACGACTTGCTGGCAGAGATTTAACGAGTGCTGACAGTCTAGGTGCCAGGAGGAGCTGCTTGTGGTCTGATTGTTTTAGAAAGAGGGATAATAATGGACGGTTGCATGGGCAAGAGTGGAAATGTCCCTAAATGGTTGTGGAAAATACCCCCCCTTTTTTTTTCATTCGTAGCGGAAAGAAATAACCCATCACT